>VDFB02373365.1:318453557-318543343 GCA_007258455.2 Sequoia sempervirens
TCCTCCCCAGCACCACCACCCAGAATAGGACCCTTACCCTTATCCAACCCTGAAGGATTCCTAGGAGGCTGTGAAGAATTAGCCTCCAAAGGCTTGGCCCTTGGGCATATACGTAATAAGTGGCCATACTCATGACACAACCGACATCTAAAGGGTAAGGTCTCATAATCAAGTTGTTGAACCCATGAGTAAGAACCATCACACACTTCAATAGCATCTGGCAATAGTTTACTTAAATCAATTTCCACACAGAATCGAGCAAATGTCATTACCTTTTTGAACTGCGTCTATTGTGATGAACCAACAGGTTTACCAAGCATTGATGCTAGTAAATGCAGAACATCTTCCCACCAACATTCAACCGGAAGCCTCAGCAGCCTAACCCAAACTGGAATCCGACTAGGGATCTCCTCGGTCGGATTGAATCCTGCATGCCATGGCTTAATAAACAAGCCCACCTGGTTGTAAAAATAAGGGCCTCCTTCGAAAACCTTGATCCTATCCGCCATGCAATCAAACGTGACCATGAAATAGTTATTAGCTAGGAGCCGAATCTCCATCTCTCCTACTGGCATCCAAGTCCTCTGGGCCCAGGTCTCCAAAAATTGCAGCGAAATTTTCAACCCCAAAAATTTGCAGTACAGAGAATGTCGTGAGTAGTACTCAATATCCTCAGCGAGCATCTCCATCGGGATTACAACATTAGGCCTCTCTTTACACCTTTCAAGGCAACCGTTAATCTTAGGAACACGAAACCCTCCTGTAGAGCCAACATCATTCTTCTCCAAATTCTGAGAAAATAAAATATTATCATGTAAGCGAGACCCTGAAGGCAAGGGTTTCGAGCCAAGAGCAGATCGAAAATCCAGCTTAGGTCCTTCCCCCGAAGGCTCCCCAAGCTCCATTGAGGAAAGGAAAAGAAGCACTGCTGGACAACCAAATCCACAACGAACACAGGAGCAGAAACTCCCACCCAAGGGAAAGCACCCCACACACTCCCAACAAGGAAAGGCCCCCACAAAAAACCCCCAACACCACTCAAAACAAGCTCCAAACCAGCCCCCACCTCTCCACTGCACCCCACACCGAGGCACCACAAAACTCCACCCGCAGCCCCAGACCTTACCCACACCACACCACCCCACACCACCACACAACCACCACACCTGCAGCGCCAACCAAGATAAAACAAAACAAGAAATCCTTCCGCCCACAGCCCAACCAAAGACAAATCCACACAAGGGAAACCGTGGCTCCCAAAGCGCAGCAAACAGGAACACATAGAATCAACAGTTAAAAAAGATCTCCCCCCTGAACACCAGAAAAATCCCACTCCACCACGCAACAGAAGCTTCGATCACCAGGCAGAAAACAAGACTGAGCATGCATAGCGAAATAGCCAGCATGCAAGGCAACCCTCACAGCTCCAAATTATTTAAGTATTCACTTTTACTTGACATCTATTTTAATCGGTCAGTTAACTCTGGATTTAGTGTTTGAATGGATTTCACGAGTAATCTCTTTGTCATATCATTCAATCATCTAGTTCTAACTCAATTGCGTGTACATGCATATTAATTAAATATTCCTATTTAATTAATTAAATCTTGTGTGTGCATTCAAATAGAGAGTTTCTTTAATCCTATCTTTATCTTGGTCATGCAAAGACTATTCTTCTATTTTTGAATACTAAACTCGAAGATTAAATCATTTATTTAATCTTTATTTCTATTTCTAGTTTTTATCACTCATGTCACTACTAATAGTTATCATAATGCATGTCTTATCCTTCGATCTCAACCGTTCGTTGATCTTTCGATCCTGGCCTGTCATTCAAATGATGAATTTTCTATAAATTGATGTCTTTCATCATTCCAATCTCTCCCAAAATCTTATGACTTTTGGAAGCATATCTATTATTTGAATCTTTGATGTTTTGCTAAATCACTATCATAGGCTATACTTGCACAAGATAAATCTAAGGGAAATTATACTACAACAAAATGGAGAAGGGCAATCGAGGTTATACATGGAATTACATAGATATTGGGTGAGATTGTTCAGTTTATTTATGTTTTAGCTTTCCTTTGTTCTCTATTGTTTAGCTTAGATTGCATTAGAGCTTAGATCGCATTGAGTGTGTGCTTTTAACCTTTCTTCTTCATTTTCTAGATGTTACAACTTCCTCAACGGTTCAGGTATATATTTCTAGCCCTACTAATTTTATGATCTACTTTACTGAAGCACTCATCAGTATTTGTGCTCTCTAAGTGGGGGAAAAATGTATAGGAGTGAATTTTCACCCCTTACGAAAATTCCCTTTTTATAATTCCTCACCTTAGAAAACCAAATCCGAAGGAAAATTTCCACATCAGCTAGCTTCCTTCGTTCCACTTGGAATTTGTTTTTTTGCATCGGTAGAAGAATATTTGTCAGGGACACCCATGCAACACATAGACATCTGCATGGAATGCTTACGTCCAGGATGGATTCCTGCATCTGAAGCTGGTAGAGATGTTACACTTCCCATTGGGTTTAGTTTGTAACATCCCTCTTTGACAAACCAATCCCAAAAATGGCATTTTCTCTCATCCCACCTTCAAAAACACTCAAGTCCTTCATTCATTTCATCTTCTACATGCTCTCTTTAGGCATTCTCCAGCATTTCAATTTCATCCATCACTTCAAGCAACACTTTGGTACTCCAAAGCAGTAGCAACAACACTCTATCAACTCTGCAAAGTGAGTGTGGAACAAGCCATTGCAACAAGGGCTTGAGGTTTTGCAACACCTCCCTTCATCACAGTCGGGGTTGTGGTGATTGTTCAAGCTCTCTTTTCTCCTCCATTAGCTAGTGAGCTCTTGGTGGAGGTGGTAAATGTTTTCACTCCTCTCCTTTGTGATTTGGTTGAGTAGCTTTATACTATTTTGTAATGTTATTAATGTACTCTCTTTCTTTACTTCTTTATCATACAGTTCTCTATCATTGCTTTCTTGGTTGTCCATTGAGGTAGAAACACCAAAACGGGGTCTAACTGAGGTAGGCTCCTATACAACACCCAACATTTTTTCCTCTTTCTTGTGTGTAGATGGACATACATTTGGAGCTAGCTAGCTAATGATAATTTTTGTGAGATTATCTTTATCACCTTAGCCATCATATATTTACTTTATCATATCCATTTGTATCTTTCCTACTTCATAGTTTTGTTTTTTTCCTTTAGAAGTGACTAGCTAGGCCATTATCTCATTTTCTAGTAGTCCATATTATGTTTTTGTTCCTCTAGTTGTATGGACGCTAGTGCACCGCGATGTCATCCCAAAACCACACTTCCATCCTTAGGTAGAGAGCTACTTGAGGTATAGTGTTGAACTCAAAATCTAGCTCACCTAGCCCTAGTTTGGATTTTGGGTTTGAAGAGTGGTTGCAGGGACTCATAGTCCTCATCATTCTCATCCCTCATTTGAAACATTCCTTTAGAGTGAGGTAAGTTAGGGCAGCCTTCCACTCTTGGCTCTTCATAACCTAGGGCCTTGATGTGTTCGATCCCCCTCTCTTACACATTCAAACCCTTTAATAGAGATGGATTTGACATGTTAGATGAAGCCCTTGATGACTTCATCTCACGTAGATCATCCACTAAAGCTTTGACACAAAAGGATGCAAGCATCGAAAATCATGATAATCATAATTGTTCTTCTCCTGATATCACTCCCATTGGTGACAAAGGTATCTTGGTGAAAGAAGATACAATCATTGAAGATCATGAAATTCTTATTTGTTCTCCTCCCCCTTGGAAAGATATTATGACACATGAAGTTGAGATCATGGCCACTACTTTACCTAGTCTCCATTCATCTCCCAACACCTCCCTTCCCTATCAGAATTCTTTAGTGAATAAAGATACAGTCATGAACGATCAAAAATATCATATTTGTGTGGAGGATATGTTGATATTAAAAGATTCAATAATTTAGATCCATGAAAATCCCACTTCTCCTACTTGGGAAGACATTATATGACATGGGGATATAATTGTAGATAAACATGACAATCAAACCTTTCCTTCTCCTAATATCTCTTCTATACATGAAGAAGATAGTTTTGTGTTAGAAGATATCCTTATTGAGACTCATGAAAATAATATGCCTCCCTTTCCTAATGCCCCTACCATTTGGGAAGACCTATTCAAACAAAAAATTCCAATTAGTGGTAACCATGAAACTCATAATTATCCTTCTCTTGATGCCTCCCCTTTTTGTGATGAAGTTGCTTTACAAAATCTAACCACAGAATGTGATGAAAATTTTATAAGCTCTCCTATTAGGGCAGATAGTAGGGCACAAGAGAATGAGACCCTAGAAAACAAGAATGAAATCATGAACAATCATGACGATCATTCTTGTTCTTCTCCTAGTATCTCTATTATTGCTAAAAAAGATAATTTGATGTTAGAATATACAATTGATGAAAGTCATGAGAATCTTATGTGTCTCTCTTCCCCTTGGAAAAACATTACAAAACCAGACAATAACATCATTGATAAACAAGAAAACCCAACCATTGATGAGTCCCCTACTTGTGATGAAGTTATTTCAGAAGAACCAAACATTGAATGTCATGAACATCTAGTTTGTAGTTCTCCTAAAATATCTCCTGCTAGGGAGAATATCATGGTGCAAGAAAATGACAACATTGACACACTTGTTTCAAACAATATTAATATGATTTCCTTAGATGAAGATGATGAAATGGACTTAGACTTTACTTCACTAGGAGAACATGAAAGTTAAGGATAATCCCTTTGACATTATGCACATTAGATATCCCTTCACACCAACCACCCATGTCGAACCCATACAAAATAAAGAAAGAGAAAAGAAAATGGAACAAGCCACAAAG
Organism: Sequoia sempervirens; assembly: GCA_007258455.2. Classification (NCBI taxonomy): domain Eukaryota; kingdom Viridiplantae; phylum Streptophyta; class Pinopsida; order Cupressales; family Cupressaceae; genus Sequoia; species Sequoia sempervirens. Next base: position 318,458,461 of record VDFB02373365.1, read on the forward strand.
TTATTAGAAAAGGCTTCAAAAACCTTGATTTCATTTCTACATCCATGGAGGAATATATGATCATAACAAAAGAATCTAAAAAGGGAAGAGAAAAAGAGGTCATTTCAGAAACATTCACTTCAACCACTTTAGAAGAAATGGCAATGTCACACATGCCAAAATCTAAATATGAACAACCACCTAATCTAGAAAGAGTGAAAAATCTCTATGGATGAGATTATGTGATTCTGAAACAACTTGGGTATAGTGAAAAAGGATGTGGTACAAGAGAACAAGGTATCCATATCCCCATAGATTCTAACACACAAGAAATGATTAAAGGTCTTGGTTATTATCCCTTGAAATAAATAAACAAGCCTTCATTCAATGTGAACACTATTTCACAAGATTCTTCCAAGAAAACTTTAACTTTGATGCATCCAAAATTGATAGATATCTCATTAAATATGTATCAAGTTGAAACTTTGTTTACTCACCATAATAAATAACCTTAGTTTCTACTCCTTGCCATGCAATACTTGTAGGATCATAGTATACTCACTATTGTATATTTTATAAGCATTGTAAATAATCTCCCTTTTACAAGGAGCAACATATCATCATCCATTTCGGGCTCACCCTTGTCCTGCACTAAGTGGGAGCAAGGGGTTGTATAGCCTTGTCCTTGTATGTCACTTGTCATTGTCTCTTTTGGCTAGTTGACCGCCTTTCATGTACATATAAGAGAAAGCTTGGGATGTGGACGATATGCCTTAAGTTGGCTTGCATGTGACATACTACCTTATGGGGGCAACCCTTTTTCATGATATAGCTTATCAGAAACATATGACTTGGCATAGGGATTTCCAAATAAGCTCTCATGTCCTCTTTATTGGTAGCATTTATCCTTTGGCTACTTTAAAGTAATTACTCATATCATGGTGTTTAACAATTTCTTTAAAGTGGGGGCATACATTGGCATTTTTTTGGCATTGATTTCATTTACATTTTTTTTTCATGTTCTTTGTGTGATTTTCTTCCTTCTTGAGATGTGTCCTTTTCTTGGTGGTTTCATTGGGTTTTATTTCCTCCAAGAGCATGATATGTCCTTGTCCTCTCTTAAAGACGTTAAGCACAATGTTCCCTAAGATGAGACCTTGCATTTGTCCTCTCTTGGAGAAGTTAAGTACAATGTTCCCTAAGATGAGACCTCACACAAACTAAGAAAAATCCCTTCAAACATCCCTCTTTCTTGTTGCATTACATTTTTTTACCTTATTAAAGTCATGGAGGTATGGCTTTGATATGGTCCCTTGGGGCTCACCTAGTGAACAACTAGCTTCACTAGCCCTTGTAAGTGTGCATTTTATTTTTCCACCTTATTAAATTTATGAAGGTATGGCTTTGATATGGTCCCCTGGGGCTCACCTAGTGGACACCTAGCTTCACTAGCCTTTGTGAGCATGCATTTTGTTTTCCTAATGGACAATGTGTTTCATAGTTTGTAAACCTTTTTTGGAAAAACAACCTAGACCCGATCCACAACGCGTTGGATGACCAATCAAAGCTTGATCCATAGCATTTCTCTTTTTCCCATTTGCCTTTTTCTATCTTTGATGGTGTATGCTTGCAATTTGGTTATGGATTCATATATCATTCACATGTGTGTTCCTTTGTGCCTATATTGGTCTATCATAGGATCTTGATCTTGGGGGCTTGGCCACCCTCTTGATTGTTGTCATCCTATCTCACTAGAATTTGTACATTTAAACCCCTCTTGATTGTGTGGTTGGCTACTTTAGTGTGAGTTTGAAGCAAGCTCATCCTCTCACTAAAGTGGTGGCTAAATGTAGTGTAGGAATATGCATACCCTTGCATTTTCACACTTGTTTGGGCCCGCCTTGCTTTGTTTATCCTTATTTATGTCTTAATTGGTCCTATTTTGCATCCACAAGCCTAATAAATTATATATTTTTATGGCTAATCCTAACAAAAATCAATGGATAAATGATAATTTAATGATTTTGGCTATGTGTCCTTGATGTTTATGTTTGGACTAAGATGCCACCTAGGGCATCTTTGTCCCCAAAAGGTCTTGGGACCCTGATTTCAAATGTTCCTTAAAGTGGCCCCTTCTTGGAGTTTATGCCCCGAGTTTCATGCCTCGGGACTAAGACGCCACCTAGGGAATCTTAGTCCCCCTTAAGGTATTTTCAAGATTTAATTTCAAATCTTGGTAGGATTTAGCTTCCTTTAATTAATGAATTCATGTCAGCTAAGTAGTGTGGTGTAATTTCAGGATATTAAGCATGGATAGGTATAAAACCAAGGTTCTTCCATTCATTTACTGCTAACAAGCAATCAAGTGATCTTAATACTTTTGTGAGAGCATTCAAGAGAAATTCATCAAGCATTTGGAGCCGTCATCAAGATTTGAGCATCATGTCAAAGATTCTTGCATCATGTGTGTTTTTTAGCTAACATAAATTGTGATGTAGGGTTTTGATTCAAGCAAGCAATTCAAGTCAATATCTATCAAGCATTCATTTGATTCAAGATCTACATTCAAGCTAGCCACTTCAAACAAGTTTGTAGATTCCATAACAAGGGTTTGGTGAGTTGCAACATAGTACTTTGTTCATTCAACATTTCCCTCCATTATTCTATTTCATTCCAAGGTTTAATTACCAACAAGGGGTTTGACCAATGCAAACCCTCATTTACTAAAAATCAACAAGTTTTTCCCTCTCTTGCATGTTTGTGAATGAAGATTTAGGTTGAAGACTTGAAGATCATTTGAAGTGCAAAGTTACAAAGTTGCAAAGTTGCATTGCAAAGTTGTCATCACGAAAAATCACCTATAGCTAGATCCAAAAGTTTTAGAACCTAAGATCAGAGAAGAAGGAAATGCATACTTTGAGCCCTGGGATCACATTTGGAGATTCCAAAAATTTAGAACAAGACTAAGTCGGTAGCAAGGGCATCTTAGTCCTCTCGAAGGTGTTTTGCATAAATTCTTTTGGATTTTTTTTCGACATTTGAAGATTATGCATTTCCCCCAAAAAATAGCAGCAGGACTAAGAAAACAGTAATGGAATCTTAGTCTTCCCTAGCATATTTGGACAACATTTTTACATTTCCAGAATCCTCATCACATTTCCAGACTTCCTAGGTACACATACCCTAACTTGCTATTGCTTAATTTCATCATTTGCACTCATTATTTGGCTTGCATTATTAGGTTTTGTGAGTTGAATGCTAAGTTGTCTTTTCCAAGATTTTGCTTGGTGGTGAACCCTTCAAAACCTAAACGACCCCCTCCTAGGTCTTCCTTGTTGAGAATTGACTCACCTTTGGGTTGATAGTTAATCCAATTTGGGATCCTAGGACATTATTGAATGACTGAAGGAAACTAGGGTGGGCACTCCCTCACCCCATTTTCATTTCGGTTCATAGATCTTTTCAATCAACCTATAATCAAGATGTTAGTCATAATGCATGTAGAAAATTAATAATAATTATCTATTTAATTCAAAATAAGGCATATCTTATATTGGTGGAAAGTTGACAATTTTCTCAATAAACCCTTTTCAATTCATCAAATTAGGATAAAAAATTCATCAGCCATTTTTTGTCATATCACCACTTTTTGGATCCCCATTATCCTACACTCACCCCCCACTCTGTCTCTGTGTCTCTCTCCCTTCCTCCCTCCCACCTTGCCTATGTACTTCTCTATCTCACCTATCCCTCTCTACCTCTCTCTCTCTCTCCATCCCTACCTCTCCCTCCATCCTTACCTCTCTCCCCCTCTCTCTCAATCTCTTCACCTTACTCCTTCCCTCTCCAGTTCTCTTTATATCACTTCCCTCTCACACTTCCTTCCTCCATCCCACCATCCATATCTACTTGCATCTATCTCACCTATCCCACTCTCTCTCCCTTTCTCTCTCCCTCTCTCTATCAATCTCCCCACCTTCCTCCTTCCCTCTCTACTCTATATATGAACTCCTCTCCCTCCCTCTCTCTCAATATGTCCACCCTCTCTCTCTCTCTCTCTCTCTCTCTCTCTCTCTCTCTCTCTCTCTCCCCTACCTCTTCCTCTCTTCCTCTCCCTTCTTCCCTTCCTCTATCTCTCTCTCTCTATCTCCTTCCTCTTAAGTTATATTTAGATCACCTATCTCACTCCCTCCCTAACTCTCCCTCCCTTCATACCTCCCTCCCTTCCCCCTCTCTCTCCCTATCTAATTATCTCTATCTACCTACCTCACTCCTCTCTACTTATCTATATCACCTAGAGAAAGAGGGAGTGCTAGAGAGGGATAGGTGAGGTAGAGAGAAGTAGAGAGGGAAGGAGGGAGAGATGGAGGGAGGGAGAGATAGAGAGATAGAGAGAGAGTGGTGAGATAGAGAGAAGTAGAGAGTAAAGGAAATAGTGAGAAAGAGAGAGTGAGGAGGGAGGGAGGGAGATGTAGAGAGTGATAGGTGAGATAGAGAGTAGAGACAAGGAGAGAGATAGAGAGAGAGATGATATAGAGAAAAAGTAGAGAGGGAAGGAGGAATGGGAAGATAGAGATAGGTCACTTAAAAAGAGTAGTTCAGAGAAAGGAGGGAGAGAGAGAGAGGTGGAGAGAGTGGCGAGATAAAGAGAACTAGAGCTCGAGAATGAGAGACTAGGAGAGAGAGGGAAGGGAGGGAGGGAGAGGTAGAGAGGGATATGTGAGATAGAGAGAAGTAAAGAGAGTGAAAGGGAGAGAGAGGTAGAAAAAGTTATGTCAATAGGGAAAGAGAGAGATCTTTTGTGCAATGGATATAGATAGAGTGAGATAGAGAGAGAGAGAGATTAATATTATGGGAGCCTACTAATTATTGAAATTTTACCTACTAATTACTAATTAGTGCCAAAAGATTCTACAGAAAATATTCCAGTTTGACGGTCACGTAAACATCATTTTCAAGCCAAGGGCATATTCCTTTTTGATGGCCCCCTGGTCATCAAATTTAACACCGTTGACTACTGATTTCAGCCTATGTCAACAGTGATGTTAGCACTCAAAAGGATTTTTCTACCCCCCTCTCATTTGCATTTTCAGTTTTGAAGGTTATTTTTAAACGCTGATATCTCAGTCATTTTAACTCCTTTTTGCATGGATTTTTTTTATTTATTTAGGGTAGAATTTTGTGCTCTATGTGGTGGTGTAATCAATTTTTGGTTTTGGTATCTAGTTTTTTTAGAAATTGCAGATTCTCATAGGTATGGTTGCTTCATCCTCATTTTGGGAACTTCAAGAGATCATATCTTGCTCCTACGGTAACATTTTTGGGTGCAATTTTTTTGAAAGTGCATATATTTGTGAGATGATCATTGAGAAATCTCATGACCAACATCATCATGGACATCCATATGAAAGTGCATTAGGTCATATAATTTCTTGGATGTCCATCATCCATGCACTTGTTATACTCTCATCATGATGTCTTACATCATGGTGCATAATACCTAGTGCTACAATAAAGATTTGATTGCTTTCAACATGGAAATTACCTTCTTAACATGTACCTCCCATAAACCATACCCCATCATAACACATCATATCATTGCACCATTACCCTATCCTCATCCATGCCCATCATATCCCTTTGCATCTCACAATAGATCTTTGTGGCTTACATTATTTCTTCATCTCCATATTTTCCAACATTCTTCTATCTAACCATAAATACCTTACACATATTCCTAAAATTTCTCATATGTGTGAGTCTCCTGAGCTTGTCATCCTCACTCGATTATTTTCTTCCACATGTACAAATTAGGTCACCATCCCTCATAGATCCTAAATGAATCTCTACCCTCCATTCTCACATATGTGTGAAATCTTCTATTTGTCATTGTCACATAAATCCCCATAATTTAACATATGTGTGAGATCTTCCACTTGTCACCATCACACAAGTTCCCATATTTTTCACATATGTGAGAACTTTCAGTTGTCATTTCTACACACATTCTTACATTTTCTCACACATGTGTGATTCTTCCACTTGTCACCCTCACCGTCTTATCTTATTGCACATGTGAAAATGCTCGCCATCCATTATATATTCTAAATGAATCTCTACCCTGTATTCTCACACATCTGTGAGGGCTTCCAATTGTTACCCTCAACATACCATCTCCCTTTTCTTGTGATATTGTGAGCTTACACAACCAAAAAGCTAATATCTAGTGTTGATCCTCCAAACAAATCCTCACCCTTCATGCTCATGATTGGAGGTATATTTAACAAGTCTTCTCCAAAGGACAATCATTAGGAATTAATTGATTCTAAGTACATGTCCATTTGAACAACTTCCATGTAAGAGCAATGTACATGCAATCATTGCAACCATTTATCAACCATCATTGGAGCAATCTCACACATCGATGAAATGCATATTCATTACATAAGTATTTCATCGTTTATGTCTCGCCTTTCCATTGTGCTCTAAGTAGAGTTGTATGTTGTTGTTTGGGTTGAGTGATTAATTTGTATGCATTTGCTTCATTTTTGCCCAAATTTCTCCATCGCATTAAGTAGGTGAAATGACTCCACTATACTAAGAGGTTAGCCTTGAGGAATATGAGATATTCTAATGAAAGTTGTAATCAATTATGACACTCAAAATTGATAGAACAAGTTAAGAGTTTTGACATGGAAACCCACTTTTTGAGATAAGTCGTTTATAAGAATTTTGTTGTATTTTTGTTTATATGAAACTTTAAAAAAAATTAAGAACTTATAATTCCAAAATATTATAACTTGTTATTATTGTAATAAGACATTACTTTCATAGATTATTTAAAATTAAATAGATATATTTTTAAATCTCATGTTTTGAAGTTATTACACTCGCTAACATAGATTAAGTATAAAGATACATTTATTTGGAAATGAATCAAAAGCTAATTACCAAGGCGGTTTTATAAACTTATTAAAAAACCGTGAAAATTCGAAGTGTAATTCATATTGTGTATAGTTAAAGACTTGAAAATGTGTATTGTTATTGTCAGCTTGCCAAAAGTCTCCAAAGTGGACATGTCTACAATAAAGACAGTTCACCGACCACTTGCTATCACCGGTCGAAATTTCTAATCAGTCCTTATCGGGCCAGCAAATAGTCGACGCGTGACCGTCGTTTAAGGCTTTAACACGTAAATTGCGGGCGCTATTCCAAATTGCCGGCGGATGTTGACTGTTAAATGATTGATTCAGAACGCCAAGTTCAACGCCATTTTGAAATAAACGAAAATTCTTTATTATTGGTAATTTTTTAACATTTAAATAGTTATTTAATATCAACTGTTAATTTAAATGTATTATGTTGCTTTTATTATAACTTAACGAGTAATTTTTGTGTTAAATTTATTGATCATTGACCTATTCAAATTCATTTTTTATGAATATAAATAGTTCACTTAGTATTTATTGTATCTTCATACTATTTATAATAGAGATTTTTTAAAGAGTTATTCATCCAAGCACTATTCCAACTTAAATGTGTTTAATCATTAGAATTCTTAAAGATCATCAACCCCACTTAACTTAATATACTTCACAAAACCTTTTACAAATATTATATCTTAAAACCTTTCATTAAAAAACCCTTTTAATTTATCATTAACAATATAACTAGCACTTGTATCTAAAGGAGGTTCAAGAAGTACCCCGATAGAAAACTATATGTATAATAATATTTTAGAGAGAAGTGTTTGTGCATGGGTATGTATGGGTGCCATGTGTTGCAAATTCTAGTTGTATGTGGTTAGATTAAACAATTAATAATAAGTGCTAAATAATGGAATGAAATAAACTTAAACAAATCTAGATTTTTTCCTTAAAGAAATTAAGTATTATATTTTTTTTTGAAATATTTACATAAATATTTAAAACAAAAAGCAATACAATTGAAAAAAGAAAGTTTCCATCAAATTGACAAAAAAACATTGCAAATGAAAATACAATATTCCCATCTAGTTAGAAAGTCAATATTTATGCGACTTTTACGTGATAAGTGGGATTTTGGAGACTTTTATCATTAAATGATAGCTGGTTTACCATTAAAAGACAGCTAAAACTTGTTTTCCTATGACTCAACAATAGTTTGTAGATGTGAGACTTGTTTAGGCTCAAATCTCACACTATATGTAATCTATCGATTGTAAGAACAAACCCAAATAATAAAATAATAGCAGCAAACAGGGCAAAAACGGAGCATAAAACAACTGTGAAATGACTAAAAAAAATTATATTGATCTAACTTGCTTACATACAATCCAACAACTTACCTCAACAGTAGTGTTGTTCATAATGGACAGCCTCATATTTATACTCGAAGCCTCTAAGATCTAGAAACTTCTAATGTTCTAAATATCTCTAAAACTGGAATGTTATTTTTCTTTGAACAACTTCTAGTTGTTTCTAGTTTCTAGAAGGTTCTAGCCCTTCTAGAAGATTCTAGTTCTACTTTTCTAGAAGATTCTAGTTCTTCTAGAAACATCTTCTATCTTTTCTAGACAATCTTATTCCTTAAGATTAGCCAATGCAAAATATATATTTATATCTAGATGTGTTTGTAAAATATCATAATTTACTCAAATCGAATGATAAGATAGGGCACAAGAATGGGAATTTCCATTTCAATTTGAGATACAAGATGAATCCTTGTTAAGAGATCGCGTTGGCCCACGTACAGGAGCTTCGCAGGTCCAATCGATACCTAACAACTTAGCCCAAAAAGATTTAAGACCCGTATTGTAACGGCGGCGCTAAATATCATTTGACTAGGCCCACATATAGTAGGATAAGTTTGACCTTTCTAGGAAATGACAAATTTAAATGATTATTTTTATTTGGAAAAATCTCAAGCACATGATGAGGCGTGTAGATTACGTTAGACTGTTTCCTCATTTTTGTCGTTCAAAGGAGAATGGTGGGGCCATTGGAATGCAGAAATCAGATGAGAAAATGGGAGTTAAGAAAGGTCCCTAGTCTCCTCAAGAGGATCAATTACTAGTTACAGAAATGGCCATAATAACTGGCTTTTGCTCCCTAAACAAGCAGGTTCCAATTCTATGATGAAGAAATTATAGAATTGGCTTAACCAGAATGCAGCCGTAATTATGACATCTAAAGAAAAATGAGAGCATAACTCAAACGTGAAAGTTTTAAATTTTGTATCTTCTTATCCAGAAGATGATTGGCTGAATAGCAGAGATTTTGGAGGCATAAATGGCCATCCGCTGTGGAATATTGGTGTAGAGGCTATTGATAGATAGTTGACCAATCATTCATATCGGTATTAATTTGTGTTGGATATTGTGCTAAAAAATTTAAGCCCTATCCTAATGTTTGGTTTATGGTTTAAGTACCCTTCGAACCATACAATGTGAGATTCGTTAAACAGATCATATGTCTTGTCTATGCTTCCACATTTTGCATACATGCCTGAAGTGTAACACGTTTCTATGCAAGCTCCTCGCCGATCGTTATATATTTTATTTTTGCATTATGTCTTCTATAATTTATTTTCATGGTAATGACCTTGTGAAGATCGACAATCAAGCCAATGCCAGTTGATGGAGTTGTTGGCTATGGGATATGCAACACGCCTAAACCTTATACCCACCTTTCGAAGGTCGTCCTATTTCCCAACCAGCACAAAAATATTTGTTTCCTGATATTTTGAGTCTGGCTTAAATATCACACACTAACTTAGTGTGGGTTCCACCCTTAATCGCAACTCCGATTTCCATTTTCGTCCGTGTTATCTTACTTGCAATTACATCGTGGTCATATTTTTTACTACGGCCGATTTTTTTCTCATAGATAGAAGTTTTAAACACTCAAATGATATTTTTTTATTTAATATTATATACTATTATATATTTTTATTTTTATTTTAGATTATATTTATATATTTATTATATAAATAATATTATATTATATTATATAAATAATAATATATTATATTTATATATTTATGTTATATAAATCTTATATAAACAATCAAAATTATATTTTTATATAGTATTATATAGTATTATATATTTTTATTTTTATTTTAGATTATATTTATATATTTATGTTATAAATATTATATTAATAATTTTTTTTTTTCTCAACAAAAGACATAATGTCTATATCTATATTTATATTATTAATAATATGAAGTTTACAATAGAAGATATATTTCCTTCCAAAACTATATCCCTTTGGAGCTGACTATTTCTTGGCTCTTTTTATCACAAAAAACAACTTTCAATATCACCCTAGGAGCATGACAAAATGTTATCATAGGGCTTACTTTCCATCACCAGTACAAATTATAGATTATAATATCTCCCTTGGATCATGGAAAAATGATATCACACAGCTTACTGTGTCTTTTGACTATTACACTTAAACGAAGTATTGTGTAGCTGCTATCAACGAGCAAAAAAAATATTCCACTTGAGCTTGTTATTCCTCCATTTGCACAGGTTGAATTTCATTTTCATCTTGTTCTTCAATTAAATTGGCTGCAACAAGATGAGTAGAAGGCATTACATTGAGGTTAATAGGCCAATCATTTCGTACACCCAATGGCTGATGAAGACCACTATTCTCATCTACTATCTATTGTGGCATTCGTAGATCATGTACATGAGTGAGCAAAGCCAAGATGGCTTGCATTTTCTCTTTTACTTTGGCAGCTAGGACATAATCTATCTCCCCTGCATATCTTCTGAGAGCATTTAACTTATAATTGGAGTTTTGTTGTACCAGAGACTTGTTTATAGCAACAAACAAAGTAGGAAAAGTTGTTCTATGTAATAGAAAATGCCTAGGGAATAAGCCACCCACATACCCATGACCTTTCCACAAATCATACCACTAGCAAGCTTTATGGAGGATACCATTTTGCAGATATTCTTCATTTACCACTTTGTTTGTAATAGACTCTACCAAGTTGACACACTACATAGCAAATCCAACAAGTTGGAAATGAAGATCGACAACTGTTCAGAAGGGTAGATCGGGCACTTCACCTCGGGCTCCATGATCTCGACACCAATTATCCTTTTGATGTACTTTTTAAAAGTTGCACAATGATCCTTGAAAACCAAATGAAGCTCTGCATCACCAATTTCATATGATATAGGCAATTCCTAGCCATTGACGGGGATGAAAACTTTATAGTTTTGTGGATAGAACTCCATCTACCTCCACTTACACACTACAGAGAAATGAAATGACACCCTTAGCTCACCACTGTTGGAGCTCTCCTGATGAAACATAAACACTACTAGCCAAAACACACACACAGAAGAATGTGGTATTTTAGGCATTGAGGTAGCATATTTATTGACATTGATGAGAGAAATATGTCGACTTGTTGGTGTAAATAAAGTATTGTACCTAGTTAATTCATTAATAGGGGACTTATTTACACATGTTAGGTTTACTTAGTTCATAGAAAAGAATCTTTCTAGAAGGTGTTAGTTGTCATTAGTTGCTATCTTATCTTTTGACTTGTAACACATGTGAACCTAGGTAAGTGTGATAAGTTGTCTCATGTCATATGATTAAGACACTTGTCATAATCCTATGACATTTTGTATCTCACCTTGGCTATATAACAAAGGGGTCTGTACTACATTGTACATCACAACAATATCATTGAATCATATTGATAAGCATACAATTTATTCTTGTCATGTTTTATTCTTTCTCTTTGTGATTTCCACTTGGTCTCAAGATCTTAACAATCATAGCCAATTCTAGCATGGTATCAAAGCGGGTTGGGTGCTATTGGAGATCCTTTTTCTGAAGAGAGAAATACAAAATTTGGGGGTGTTCTATTTTTGGCTCTTTATTGCAAGTTCATATCGAAGCTTGTTGCTGCAAATCTAAGATCATCATTATGTCTAAAAGGTTTGAGAAAGTCAATTTTTCCTTTTGTTTCATCCAAATTGGACATACGAGGCCAAATCTATGAGGGTTTGAAGCTGAATAGTGCTTACCAGATCCAGAAGGTAGCTACATTTTTTGGAGCATTTTGGATCAAATCCAACCCTACCATCACATCCAAAAGGGCCAAAAACCCTAAGATCGACTGTCAATTCATCCAATTTGGAGCAGTTGTCCGATGAGGCAAAAAAAATTTCCTAGAGAGCTGTACGACCCCCCAGATCACCATCATTACCAGTTGGTACGAAAAAAATCAATATTTTCTATTGGAATTTTTTAATAATTTTTCTTTAGAAAAATTTCAAAAAATCATATAGTTTTCACTGAATAGTTTTTTGAGGAAAATTTTGGTTTTAAAAAACAAAATAAAAAAGGTCTACAAACATTTTAGTCCACAAACATACTAAGTACCTAATACAAGTACCCATAGCCTATACATGGACTTCCAAAAGCTATCAAGTGGCAGTGGTTTATTATCCAAGTGTGGCCCCACATACCGCTCGCCACATATACTCGACATTCAAAAATTTTACCAGCAAGAGTATTTATTTGGTTGGTAAAATCAAAAGAAATATGGCGTAAAGGAATAACCGACGCTCATTTTTTATTCCAATGGTCTCCAACAATAAATCATCAACAAAAGTCAACATACACCAATGGTCAACTGCGTATTCTGAAGGATCGAAAAGATTCCTAGCGCAAGAAGATTCTGCGAAAAATATTCCAATTTGATGATCGTGTAAACATCATTTTCAAGCCAGGGGCATATTCCTTTTTGATAGCCCCCTAGTCATCAAATTTAACACCATCGACTATTGACATCAGTCTGCATCAATAATTATGTCATTGCTCAAAAGGATTTTCTACCCCCCTCTCATTTTCATTTTCAGTTTTGAAGGTGATTTTCAAACACAAATATCTGAGTCATTTTAACTCCTTTTTGCATGCAATTTTTTTTATTTGGGCTAGAATTTCGTGCTCTACATGGTGGTGCAATCAAATTTTTCTTTTGGTGTCTGGTTTTTCTAGAAATTGCATATTCTCACAAGTGTTGCTACTTCATCCTCATTTTGGGAACTTCGGGAGCTCATATCTTGCTCCTACAGTAACATTTTTGGGTGTAATTTTTTTGAAAGTGCATAATTTTTTGTGTACTTGTCAATGATATGATCAGATTGATCTCATTTTGTACCAAAAATTGTACTTAATTTTGTGTCCTATTTTGGCATCTGTAAGCACTAAGATCAAGTCTAGCTTGTTGTTTTTGGCATCTAGCATCTATAAACAGACTAAATATAAAGTGCCAAATTAGATATTTCTTGGGGGTTTTGTGGTTGAGTAATTTAGGTGGGGTCTCTTGGTGCATGGCTTTGATCTGTTTGCTTGTTCTCTCTTGTTTTCATGGATCATTCTAAGGTTCCTTTGCTTACATCATATAATTATTCAACATGGCATCAAGATGCATGGAGTATTCTAATGATAGAAGGTCACTCTCTATATGTTGAAGATAAGGTACTTGAACCTACAAATGCAGATAAAAAGTGAAAATGGATTATTGAACATACCAAAACTCTTAGGTGTCTTCATAGACTTGTTTCTCACATTTTGTTGTTCAAAATTGAATCATGTAAAAATTCTCACGAAGCTTGGGACAAATTGAAAACATTGTATGGTACTATAGATGAAGTAAGAGGCTATCAAATTGATAATGAACTGATGATCCTTGATCCTAATAACTTTGACAACATCCAAGACTACATCACTAAGGTTAATGATCTAAGAGAGCAGTGTAAAGCATGTGGAATTGATAAGGACATTTAGTTGGTCTACAATACAATGAACAAACTTGGTCCTGATTATGCTTCTTTTGTTTCTAACTTTCATACTCATAGATTGACTATGGGGTCTGCATATACTACACCTTCATTTACATCATTTTATGAGATGTTGATACATGAGCAACAAAAGCTTATCTCAATGGGTCTCATCAAGACTTCCAAATCTTAGGCATTGTTGGTTAGTTAGGTGAAAGAATCAAAATTAGATGAGGAACAAAAGAAAGTAAAGAATAATCCACTTTTAGATCAAGCAAATAAAAAATATTCTTCTAAAGGGGAATCATCTAAGAAGGAGAGGCATTTTTGTGCATATTGCAAGAAGGATGGACATGAAGAACACTATTGTTACAAGAAGGATATTGATGAGTTGAAACATCTTCTCAAAAAGGATCACATTGATTTTCCTTCTAGAATGTCTGAACCTCCTCCTTCTTCTTCAAAATAGTCTAAAGAGGACAAAGGTCAAGCATCTACATCAATAAATAAAGGAGAAGCTCTTTGTGCTTTTTCAGGTCCAAGATCAGGGAGATGGTTTCTAGATTCAGGAGCATCTCATCATATGGCATCTTCACAGTCTATATTCTCTTCATTTCAGCCTTGTATTATGTCTCCTATCTTGATGGGAAATAATACATACATGAGTGTAATTGGGAAGGGATCTATTAGTTTTGGGGACAACACTTTTCAGGATGTCTTGTGTGTTCCTCAATTGATGAACAATATTCTTTCCATATATCAGATTACACATGGTGGAGATGGGAGAATTATGGAGTTCACACCTAATTCAGTTATCATTTGAGACTTGGAAAATACAAAGATCATTGCTACTAGGGTGGTTGATCATTCATATCAGTTGTATACCTTTGTAGATTTTGCTTCTAATGGTGACATTATTCCTTTGGCTATTGGTCACACTTCCAACATGATCCATGATTCATAGGAGACATTTAGCTTCTTGAACTTGGGATTACTCACATCAGATCTAGTTCTTGAGTCATGCACTTCATCTATTATTGTGAAAAACTAACAAAAAATGACTCCATGCCAAAAAATTTCATTCTTGTGGTTCGAATGAACCAAAAGAGGGTTCACTCGAACCTAGCTTCGAGTGAACCCATTAAATACATCCCACCAAAAAAGCACATGCAAACCCCTTTTTGAAAGGGGGTTCGAATGAACCTTGGTTCGCTCAAACCCCCCTGGTTCGAGCGAACCCCCCTTTTCCCTGATCCCTGCTCTCTACCACCAAAAGAATTATAAATTTTTCCCTTCGAAGCTCGGGTTGAGGATGAAAATGGAGGAGACTTCATGAACCCAACTGGAATTAGGTAGTCCTTGGAACGAGCTATCCAACGACTATAATTTTAATATGTTTTGGTTTTATTATCCTTTTTTTTAGTTTTATTAAACATAGGTTTTTCACTAAAAATGAAGCTCTCTATTTTGCACGTGGAAAAATAGAAGATTATCAATTTTTTTTTTTGAAAAATATGAGTGCACCAGATATTAAAGTCCTTGATCCAACAAAAAAAAATTGAATTTCGATACATACAAAAAATTTACACGTTATACGGTCTGCCTATGTCTGAATTGTAATTAGTTTGACTTCGAAACTTGATTAAGGAAAAAATATTTGATAAAACACTATCTAACCAAGTGGAAGCACTAGATATCGGAGTTACAAATCTAAATTTGAAAGAATTAGAATTTTATCCTTCATGGAAAAAAAGTTATGCATTATACAGTGAGTGTCACTCCTTAAAAATGTTGTTTTCTGAAAAAAAACTAGTTTTCGAGGGAGATGGAAAAAGAGGTGCAATTTGATTCCAAATTTTTTGAAAAAAAAAGTATTTAGAATCTACAGAAAAAATGTCATGAAACTCTAGTTTTCATCATCTTCAAATTCCTCACGATTTAGCTGCTATAGGTGCCCAAAAGTGAAGATTTAGTTAGAAAAAATTATTTCAGTGTCCAGTTTGGCCAAAAATTGTAAACCACTATTGTGGGATCACCCTACAATTGATGATGCTTGTGATTCCACATTTTTGGTTCCTTGTGATTTAGTGTAGTAGGATCCTTATTGTCTTTCATATTTGACTACTTTGGATGACTTCTTGATAGGTATTTTAGACTTGTTTATGGAGTCTCATAGTTTGTAGATTTGGGAGACATCATCGATAGCATTCATCTTCTCTTTGATGAAGATGCTCCTTCTTCATTTTTTGTGATGGAACACCTTGAACTTCTTGTTCATTCTCTACATGATCATTCTTTGCAGTTTGATGTGACTGTGGATACTTTTGGACAACATTTGAAGGAGTCTTCTTTGTTTTCAGAGGGGATATCACTATCTTTGGATCATGTTCTACATTCATCTCTACTAGATGTTGGATTGTCCTCTTCAACAGTGTGGCCTAGAATGCTTGTTTGGAGTGTGTCAGCTTTCAACATCGACATGGAGACACTTGAGCATGCTTCAGAGACATCACACATGATCCATATTCCTGGCATCCTACATACATCCATGGTTTCGTTTCTTCCTAAGGGGAGGAACATTGTTCGACAAGATTGGATCATCTTTAGCATTCAATGTCGAGATTCTACCATCATTGTAGAAGACTCGACATTGAGGGGGGGCTGCCTTGTCTCTCTTCTACTTCTCTCTTATGGGGGGATCATTTTCCTCACATGGGAGTTTTACCTACTCATTCATCATTGAGAGCATTTCAATTTTGTATTTCATCTCTCTTTTGGGGAGGAGTTTTGTCCCACCGGGTTTTCTCCTTTTCTTCATTTGTGAGAGATTTAATTTTCATTGCATGTATATGGGTACCTAATATGGCCTATTAGCCGAGACCCATCTTTGTGTCATTTTCATAATAATCTACTACTCCCTAAGTTGCACTTGAGGGGGGGTGTTGGTGTAAATAAAGTCTTGTACCTAGTTAATTCATTTCTAGGGGACTTATTTACACATGTTATGTTTACTTAGGTCATATGAAGGAATCTTTCTAGAAGGTGTTAGTTGTCATTAGTTGTTATCTTATCTTTTGACTTGTAACACATGTGAACCTAGGTAAGTGTGATAATTTGTCTCATGTCATATGATTAAGAAACTTTTCATAATCCTATGACATCTTGTATCTCACCTTGGCTATATAACCAAGAGGTATCTACTGCATTGTACATCACAACAATATCATTGAATCATATTGATAAGAATAAAATCTATTCTTGTCACATTCTATTCTCTCTCTTTGTGGTTTCCATTTGGTCTCAAGATCTTGGCAGCCATAGCCAATTCTAACATGACTGAATAAAATCCTTTCATATGCTCTAAGCTAATTACACACACCAGAGAATGATTACACATATCATAATAAAAAATGAGTACAACTTTCTAGACAAATAGCTTAATTTTGTAACTTTGATGCCATTAGCCAAAAATTGGCTATACAGAGTAGCAATTTAAACCATGTTACTAAGTTTAGTCTTCCCCACAAATTTGCACTTGTACGGAACACAAATAATTTCACACATTGCCATTCCAATCTACACATGAAAATTTACTTGAGATTTAAAAATAAGGAGACACCTATTACCTACATAGAAGCACACATTGCTAGAAAAACTCATTTTATGGTGTTGCATCATGGAATCATGCCTTTTCCCAACATGAAGATTAAGTTTGGTGTGCAAAAAGGATACTCTGGTATATATTCATGTACGTCCTATCTTGCAACAAATAGTGTCACACAAGCATGGTGATGACAAGGTAACACCTTACACTACAATCATTACCACACACATGAACTTTACAACTTATAGCAAACATGTCACACAATCTTGGTTGTGCTAATGTCAACAAAGAGTACCATGATGTAATGAAATTCTTTGCTAAGGAATATCCCTATACCTGAAATATGTCATCTGGTGCTGAATCAATATTTTCCATGTGCACTTAATATAAATTCAAAACTATCTATGTCATGTTGATAATTGGCAAGAATGGTGCTAACAATCTTACTTGTACACCCCTTCTTGGACAAAATATTGCACACGGGTAAGCCAACGCCTAAACAACACACCTCATACTATAATCATTTCATTGCACCTGAACATCACTTCTTACACCAAGGATGACACTCATGCTTGCTAATGTCATTTACAGCTGAGAGTACCTTGATGTACTATAGCAAGTATGTGAAAATGAAGATTAAGCCTAAAGCCAATGTCAGCCTAAACTTTCCCTTAATTTACCATGTGTGTTAATTTAACTATAATAATAGATGAATGATCATACTGCAATTGATAATCCATCCTCTGCATCCCAATTCTGACTCTTAATGACTATGAAGCTATTGCCATTCAGGTTAATATTTTGTAAACAAGAATTCTGAAAAATGATATAATTCCATCCCCTGCATCTCAACTCCATGACTCTTGATGAATATGATGTTAATGAAATTCAGAGTACAACCTTTCTCACATACCATATTATGACATCTAAAAGCCACAATTCAAACAAAGGATCCGCCATCTCGTGAAAACAATTCTACTAGCTTGGTGAGAAGAACCTAGGAAGAAACAACATGACTAACTTCCTCACCCAACTGATCACAACTTGTGTTGGAGAAATAATCTGCAATATTGTTACCTTCTCTATAGGTATGAATGATTTGGTAGAATTCTAACTTTTCTAATAATGACTATATCTGTTTCATTATATATCCCAATTTCTAGTTTACAGAATGATGCTCACAACATGCATTTAAGATTCACAAAGAGTCTCCTTCAATTTGAATCTTTGTGAGCTTAAAACTAAGAACTAATTTTAAACCATAAAGCAATGCTTGAGCCTCTACTTCATTCCATTTTGTAATTTATATGACTTAGCACATAGTACAAACCCATTATAATATTTAATGATGACTTCTGCTCTAGACAAACCTAGATTTCCCCTTGCAGCTCCATCACAATTCAACTTAAACAAACCCTTTCCTATTAACTTTTTGTGTTAAATAATGCAAGCTTCCTTTAAATGGAAAAATTAGAAGAGGCCAACCCACCATTAACTTTGAACCCCAATTAGAAAAAATAGAGCCAACATGTTTTACTTTACACACATAACCATTGACTATTTCTGAGATCGAATGCTCTAAAGAATTCAAAACCTGATTGAGATTAAGTTTTTCTTTTCTGAAGATACATCTATTTCTTTCCCACCATAAAGCCCAAACTACTGATGTAGGAATTAATGACTAGATAGTTGCAAAAAAGGAGCTTCTATATAGTTTTGTCCAACTTGAGAATAATTTCCAAAGAGTATCTAGAAATGGTGAAAACCAATTCATTTTATTTTCCACAAACAACCAACATGATTGTGCTACTGAACATGTCAAGAAAAAATGATTTATATCTTCAAATTCCTCATTACAAAGAGCACATTTAAAAGGGTTTGTAATCCCTAGTTTTGAAAGCCTATCACTAGTTAGAATCTTACTCCTAATAGCTAACCATGAGAACAACCTACTTTAGGAAAAATCATAGGGTTCTAGCAAAAGTTATATGCTCTTTGTTTCACTACCTATGACCCTATCCATGTAATTGACTAATGGGTAAACCCACAAAACTAGTTTACAATTCTAGTGAGGAAGGAAAATTACAAAAAAGCTCCTATGTTTTTTTTTTCTTTTTAAGGGTTTGCACGAACTGGGGTGTTTGAATGGACCCAAAATGGGTTCAAATGGACCCTAATTCGAGCGAACCATATTAAATGAAGGGACTCATTTTTTTGCATTTTTTAATGTTGAACACAATGGAAAAGAAGGGGTTTGGGCAAACCTCCAAGGGGGGTTTGCTCGAACCTGGGTTCATTCAAACCCCCCTTTTCCCCCTTTGTCCCCTCCTTGTCCCCCTCTAGCACCAAATTTCTACAGAATTTTTCCCTTCGAATCTCGAGTTGAGGATGAAAATGGAGGAGACTTTATAGACCCAACTGGATGATGGTATTCCTTAGAATGAGCTATCCATTGAATATAATTTTAATGTGTTTTGGTTTTATTATGTATTTGTTTTTTTAGTTTTATTAAACATAGGTTTTCACTGAAAATCAAGCTCTATGTTCCACATGTGTGGAAAAATAACAAATTATCAAAATAAAATTATGAAAAATATGTGTAGGCTAGGTATTGATGTCCTTGATCCAGTAAAAAAAAAAGAATTTTGATACATACAAAAAAAGTTATGTTGTATATGATCCACCTATGTCTGAATTGTAATTGGTCTGACTTTGAAACTTGTTTAAGGGAAAAATATTCAATAAAACACTATGAAACCAAACATGAACTGGTTAGATATCATAGTTACAAATCTAAATTTGAAAAAAATAGAATTTTATCCTTCATAGAAAAAAAAGTTATGTTGTATATGGTGAGCATCACTCCTTAAAAATGGTGTTTACTAATAAAAATTAGTTTTCAAAGGAGATGGAAAAAGAAGTGCAATCTGATTCCAAAAAAATGAAAAAAATATATTTAGAATCTATAGACAAAATGTCACAAATCACTAGTTTTTATCATCTTCAAATTCCTCATGGTTTGGCCGTTATAGGTGCCTAAAAGTGAAGATTTAGTTAGAAAAAATCAATTTAGTGTCTAGTTTGACCAAAAATTGTAAACCAGTATTGTGGGATCACCCTTAACCCTCTTTAACTATGTAAGATCCCAAGTTTGACTTTTCCCATATTAACCTATCAGCTCCAACATTGCAATACACAATCCTTTTCTGAAGAATAGATTGAAATAGCACCTTATGCTCATTTTTGATTGCAAACCTTGAACAATCCTTCCAAGTTGCTCTATACCAGACAATGGATCCACATGATGAATATAATATCTAATTTTAGCACCCCAACTTTCTATCAACAAATTTTTTGAGATATGAAAGTTTTGTAATGAATTCAAGCTTGGAGACCCATTCCATGATCCTTCCAGAAAAGTACCTCTTGAACATCATTTACCTCCCAGGTTAAATATGGCACAATGATTTTTCTACAAGAAATTCAAAAATTCCACATCATAGAACATAGAGGTGGGCTTAAAACTATAAATATTCTTGATGGATTTACATTGTCCAAATATTTTAGTTGCATTATCTTATACCATTTCAAATGAGGCTTTGCATACATACGCCAAACCATTTTTGCATCTAATGCCATATTTCATTTTGCCAAATTATGAAGACTCACACCCCCTTTTACTTTCTCCAAGCACATAGTTTCCAATGAAATTAAAGGAATTTTCTTCTTTTTTTTTTAGACTGCAGGAATCGGGTAGCACGACCCCCTATAAACTGCAGTGCACCTGGTAAAATTTTTAACGTGACCAGCGGCGCTGGCGCGACACGCCCTCCGGTACCACGGGACGGGGGGAGACTAGAACTCGTGACCAGCAGAGCCGCAACAGAATTACTTAGCCAACTGAGCTAGGGCCCCCGCCCAAAGGAATTTTCTTCTTGCTGTCCATGTTACCAGCTGGAAAAATATTCCTGATCAATTTTTTAATTTGAACAATAATAGATTTAGGATCTTTCAGAATAGACATATAATAAGTTGGAATTGTGGAAAGCACTGTTTTGACCAACAAAATTCTGCCTGACAATGGCAACCAACGCCCTTTCCATGACATAATTATTGCTTCAATTATGGTCTAGATAATTTTATGCTAGTGAGAAACCTTGTTTTGACCTGCAAAAAAGGGAATACCAAGATATTTGCATGGAAGTTGAGCTTGTTGGAAACCTAAAATCTTCACAATATGCTTTTGAATAACAGCTTTTGTATTGAGCACATACACTTTCAATTTACCCTCATTAATTTTTTGACTTGAAGCTAGACAATATCTATCAAGTATTATTTTAAAATGTTGTGCCTTAGATACAACAACCTTACCAAGGAGTAAAGTATCATCAACAAACAAATAATGAGTTGTTGTTATATTTGTGTCTGGAATTGAAATTCCCTATATGGATCCCTAAATATGAGCCTTGTGAATTGACCTACTCAAAGCCTCTTCTAAAATTATGAATAAGAAGGGCAAAAGTGGATCACCTTGATGAACCCCTTAGGTTGATCTAAAAAAACCAACTAGAGGGTATGTGCTTGATCATGATGGGTATGTGTAGGGTATGTGGCTGAAATTTTTTTTTTTACCCAAAATTAATGAAACAAAAAGGGTTTTTAAAGGAGATTCTCAGCTTTCCACCAATATAAATTATGCTTGACTTTGAATTTAATAAATAATTATTATTCATTTTCTATTTGAATTACGACTAAAGTCCTAATTAATAGGTTGATTGAAAAACATCTATAGCTTTCAAATGGTATCACATTTTTTGAATCCAAAACATGCATCACATTCTATGCTTCACATAATATAGGATTAAAAAAATAAAAAATAAATTTCATGAAGTTTTGACCAAGTTAAGGTGGTCAGACATACAATTTTTATATTTTTTAAAAGTTGTAATAAAAAAATCATAATTAATTATTTACATGGAAAAAATGACAAAAAAATATGCATTACATTGGGACATGAGTCCTCTATTTATATCTAAAATCTTATAAGAAAATATTATCATTTTATTGTGGTTAGGGTGGTCAGACAGACACCTACTTCTTATTTTTTGCTTGAAATTTAAGTACTACTGCATTGAAATTTCAAATTTTCACCAAATAGATTTTTAAAAAATAAATAAACCTAGTGGTTTAGAAACTACATTCAATTTTCTACAGATTCTATTCTTACATATTTTTGAAATAATATAGATAACTTATTCAATTTTTTACGTCAAGTTTCCCAACTCTGATTTTTTTGATTTTTTTGTCACTTAAGGGCCTATTTTTTCCATGATGATCTTGCACATACCCTAGAGAACCATTAAGTAAGACTAAAAATTTCATAGATGACAAAAAATTCATGATCCACTTACACCACTTAACAGAAAAACCAAAACCGAGTAGCATCTAATTTGAGAAAGCCCAATCAACCCTATCATATGCTTTTTGCATATCCAATTTAATGATCATGGAAGAGAGTTTTTATGTAGCTACAAAATGAAAAAATTCATGTGCTACAATAACACCTTCTATCATCTCCCTTCCAAGAACAAATCCACCTTACTCTTCTGAAATAATTTTATATACAAGCGGGTGTAAACAAAGGTATATGACCTTAGTAATTTTTTTGTAAATAGTCTTACATAGTGAAATAGGCCTAAAATATGGAAAGGATCATGGTTATGTAATCTTTGGAATAATAGCAATATGTGTTACATTAAATTTTCTTAACATACCACCATATTTGTTTGACTCCTCCATTGCATTTAAAATATCTATACCCACAAAGTCCCAACATTTCTGAAAAAATATTTCCATGAAACCATCTGGGCCTGGTGCATTATTTGGTGGCATAGAAAATATAACTTCTTTAACTTACTTTAATGAAAAAGGGGCCAACAATCTCTCATTGTCTTTAGGAAGGATTAACTTTGGGATGACCTGAAGAAGATCCTCTCTTTCCCTTAACACCTGAGCATTATCAAACTTATTAGTGGATAAAAAAGAAGAAAACAATTTGATGCCTTCTTTTTGAATATCTTCTTCCTTTGTTAAACATACTCTTGTGATACTATCATGTATTGAAAGAATTGAATTTTTTGACTTCTTAATTTGTGCAGAAATATGAAAAAACTTGGTATTTCTATCTCCATCCTTTAACCACAAATCTCTTGACTTCTGCCTCCAATACACTTCCTCTCTCACAAGCAATTCGTTCCATTCCTCTTGCAACTTTTTTCTGATCTTCAAATAGCATAGTGTCTAAACCATTTGCAATAATTGCTTCATTTACCTCAAAAAGTATTTTATAAACCAAATCTTTTCACACAAAAATATTCCTAAAAACTTGTTGATTCCATACCTTAATATGTTGTTTCATGTGATCCAACTTTATACTCAACTAATACATCCTAGAACCCTTACAGAAAAGTGCACTTAACCACCATTGCCTTAGTAAATTTAGAAAATTAGGGCGACAAAACCACATTGCTTCAAATTTGAAAGAAGATTTCCATTTTGGTTTAACTTTCTTTGAACACAAATCTAAAGCGATTGAAAAATTATCTAAAGCATTGAAAGACAAAAGTTTAGATGATAAATCATATTCAGTTGCACCCAAATTTGGAGGAGTTAGAAATCTATCCAATCTTTCCAGCTATTTGCAGAAATTTTTTCTTCCTATTAGTCCATATGAAGATTCCATTCAATGGAATTATGTCCACCAATGTGTTGTCTTGGATGAATGAATGAAAATCATCCATATCCTTTTTAGGTGGGAAAATACCACCTTTTTTCTTTGAAGCTAATACTATTGCATTAAAATCCCCTAGTAGAATAACTTTATCTTGACCCAATTGATCCACAATTTGACTCAGCTTATCCCAAAAAAAAAAAATTCCCCACTAAATTATTCAGCCCATAAACATTTAGCAACCAAAATTTGATAAATCATAATGGGAGATCTGCATTAGTGTCCAGTTACACTCACAGGTAACATTTGAAATACTTACTATTTTATCATTCCACAAAGTAATAAGACCTCCTGATACCCCTTGTGAAGGTGATTGAAAAGATCTCCACTTAGACCAATTTTTTCTAAACATTCCAAATGACTCCACTGATAGTTTTGCTTCTTGTAGAACCACTACATCTTCCCCACATATATCCAACTACTACTTAATTTGGGCCCTATTGTCAGAGGAATTAATACCTCTAACATTCCAAGATATTATTTTCATAATACCCTAGGAGAGCAACATGCTCTCCTTGGTCTTTTTTTCTTTTCACTATCACCAAACTTGTGACTATCTAAAGTAGATTGAATACCTGCATATATTTCCTCTCGAAGCTTCACAGCTAAAGACTTCCTACCTCTTTTAGTAGGTGAATTTTTACTAATGGGAGGAGACAAAGGAGATTGTGCTAATGAAATATTATTAATTTATTGAGATGATCTAGTCCTTCTTCACCTAACACCTCAGTTGCAATCTCTTCTATTAATAGTTCCCCAACAGATGAAAGAGCTTCATCTACAAATAACTCAAGCTCCTTATCAGAGGAAAAAGATGAACAATAAAGATAAAATGAAACCTTTGTCCTTTGATCAGGTAAAAGGAGATTACAATCCCTTTCACCATGAATTTCAATTTTTTTTTACATTGCACATTGATTAATAGCACCAACAGTTAGCATTGCAACACAATTATTGATTTGTTGAATGCTTATATAATTGATTAAAGGAACAAGTAGGTTTAGAGAATTGAAAAAAGTCTTCATCAACAAAAAACTTTCCCAACCTTCTTCTAATGTAACAAAAACAATTTTCTACTTTAAAGGATAAGTCCTGATAATTGGTAACTTGACTAATACCTGATCTATATTATCTGAAGAAGAGACCTCCAAATTAGTAACTGTACCACCCTCAGAACACCCTTTTGGAATATTTTGGGCATTAACAGTTGATATTTTCTCATTGGACGATCCCCTGAAGAAAAATTTAGGGCTTAATGTCTTTGTTTTCATTTCCCACCCTTGAACAACATCAATTTAAGAAACTTGTGTAACAATTCCAGCACATGAAGAAGGAACAGATGCCTTTTGAGGAGAAGAATAAATAATGTCTCCCATGTCCTCATTCTTTTGACACAAACTTTCAGGATGAAGAAGACAATGACAAGAAAAAAAAAAAGTCTATGGATCTTCAAATACAACTTCTTGCTTCCACACCCCATTAGGAGATGTAATGCACAAAGCCTCACAGGAAACAAAGGATTTCTTAAAAAATCCAAATCATGTTGAATAAAGATACCCAATTGGTTACCCAAAATTTTGATAAGGTGGGTCTCTCTATATTCAAGTGGTAAACCCTGCAATTGGATCCAAAAAGGCATAACCTAATTCTAGTTTTGGTAGGAGAGAAATTGGGGATCCATGGAGTAGTATATAAACCAGTGCCTTCACATAACCATGACTTAACTCTATGAACTACATTTCTAGCTTCCTTATTGGAAAAATGACAACAAAGAACCTATTGCCCCTTATTTAGATAAAAGACATGAGTAGATCCTTCCCATTCATGAAAAACCCAAGATTGCAAAAAATTCAAATCAAGAGAGAATTTCCAAAACATATAGAAAAGTGCTAACCCTAAAGATCCTGCACTTGGGGTTGAAGCATTTCCTCCTTAAAGGTAACCATAAAAAATCCTTACAAAATAAAATTACCTTTCAACTTAGGACACCAAACTTTCTTTTGATGTTTTAGGCCAAAATCTTTTCCAATCACCTTCTTTCTCTGGAGAGAAGCATCCTCCATAGTTTTACCCTTTTGATCTAGATAACTAGAGTTGGAAATGGGTATAGAATTTGGAAATGTAGCTAGAGGATTAGAATTCTACTTCGAAGCAATGACATTAGACCTTCGATTTGGAATGAAGGGAGCTCCAACATTGATTGGAATGCTAATTGGGAATGTAGCTAGAGGATAACCAGAGACCACATCTACCCAAGATTGTTGCGATTTTCCTGAAAAATCATCATGAGATCCAATATCTGATCCAAAAATATCAAAAACTAGTTGTGTAACCCTACTTAGTGCTTGCTTGGTATGGGAAAGAGGTTGAGGAGAAAAAAGAACATCTGGAGGAATAAAACAATGTTTCCTAAAAGAATGAGAATTTCCATGAAGACCATTGACGCCCCTTTGATCTAAAACACCTCCCCAAAGATTACCCTGATGACCTTTGAAGGTCACCAAGCCCTTAGAAGAACCATAAAACCCCTGATTCTCCCATAAAAAAACATTTCCAGGTGCACGAGGCCATGATCTATGAAAGGAAGCATCAAAAGCACCTGAAAATTGATGGCTTCTTGCTCAATTGTTGCCATGGAACCCAAAACATACCCAAAATGATTCAATTTTTTTGAAAAAATGCCATTGGTGAAGAATGACACGTTCCGATTTGTATGATGATCCTTTTTCATAAGATTCCCCCATTATATTAATAAATTTTAATATAATATTTATAACATAAATATATAAATATGATATTATAATTTATAAATATATAAAAATTATAAATATTATAAATAATACTATAAATATTATTATATATTAATTTTATATATATTATATATATAATATTATATAATATATATAATATTATAAATAATAGTATATACAATTTATATAATATTATAAATATTGTATATAATATTGGTTGACATGGAGGAGCAGTGCGAGAGGAGCAAAAATTTGCAGAAGGCTAGGGTTCGAATCCATCAGGATGATGCAGAGCAGGCTGGCACCTTTCTTCCAGATTGAATGGAGAGGGGCGACAGGTGAAAGGGGAAGGAAGTCTCCTAGGGTGCTAAGGTAGAGTGTGATGGCTCAAAAAAGGATTTGTAGAATTGGGAAAGGTCAGAGATTTGGCAGAATTATGTTAAGGGTGGTAATTTTCATCCTCACATGAGCAAAGTTTGGTCTGGGAAGGAACGACAAGGAAAAAATTGAAGATTCAATGGTAAACCCTAGATCGATCCCTGTAGCAATAAATGGTGGACAAAAAATACAAACTTTGATGGAAGGAAAAGGAATGGCGGAAGGAGGGAGCTCAGATCTAGAACAACCCCTGAAGCTAATGAAGAATTCAGACGAGTGGATCAAAGGACCATTGTACTGGGATCCAAATGGTCGGGCACTTCAATTAAGAGGCTGGAAGAGCTGGGACTCATAATGAAATGGTTTGGAACTAACTTGAATTGGGATGCCCTGATTCGGTGGTGGCAAGGAAGATGGGGCTCGAAGATGGGCTTCAGATATTTGGCGAATGGCTTCTTTATTATAATTTTCCCCTCTTCTACAATTCACAATGAAATTTTGGAAGGCATCTAGTTAATGGATGGTTTTGGGTTTTATATGTGAAACTGGGAGGTGGGATTTGATCTGCTTTGACATTAGTTATCCTACATTCAAGATTGGTACAAAGTCCCTAAGCTTCTGTATGAATTATGGCAAGCCACTATCTTAGAGGAGATTAGTGATAGCTTGGGAAAGTACATTTGTGCAGACAAATGGGTAGAAGAAGATGGGATTATCACTTATGTGGGCATTTGTGTGGAGAACCCACCTAATAGAAACAGATGGAAGGAATTGGAAATCCCTACTGACTGGGGCATTCTAAAGCAACCCTTGGTGTTCGAACCCAGGCCTCAGGGCAATTGGATTGGTACCTTAGGCTGGTGAGCCTAGAAAAATCCTCAATCTAGGGTATGCGATCAATCCTGTGACCCAACATATGAAGTGCCGATTCCACTTGGGACAAGAGATGAGGAGGATTCACCCAAGTCTTGTTTGGAGCAATCAGAACAAGGTAACATCAACAAGGAATACCAGGTAGAGGCTGGATCCAAGGTGCCATCAAAAGATATCAACATAACTCTCAACAAAAAAATTTGTGATGTTTTGAACATCATAGATAACAACCTGAGGAAAGAAGACCTCAACTCACTGATTGAGGTGAGTAAGGAGTTAGCAGAACTAGCCCAAGAAGCTAAGGAAGCATTGATTGATCCATTCTTTGCAACTCAGCTAGCGGAAGATTCTTAGATGGTAATGGAAGGGTTGGAGGATGATTCCTTTGTCCCCAATCACGAGGAGGAAGCGACCTTTGTTTCAAATAAACAAGGGTTGGGCATATGCCAATATGAGGCTGATGTGTTTTCCCCATATTGTGGGGAACACAAGAAGCAAGGAAGAGTGCCAAATGTGGAAAAGCTAAAGATTGGTGGCGAAGCGGTTGGACAGAAAAAAGATTATGGACATGTTGAAAGTAGGGAATGGAGATTCCCTTCCTGAAGAGTAATGAAAATATTTACCTGGAATGTTAGGGGCTTGAATTCCCCTAACAAATGACGTATGGTGAAGGATCAACTGATGGCTTCACAGGAGAAAATATGTATGCTATAGGAGACAAAACTAGGTAAAGAGGAAGTGTTGGATTTTGGAAAAAGGATGGGCTCTTGGAAATGGCTAGCAGTGGAGGCAATGGGCATGGCTAGAGGTCTTAATACTCTCTCGTGGCCAATCTTGGTTTCTCTATATTTTTTGGCTATGGGTAATAGGGGGTTGGCTTGCTCAGTAAGAAGCTTTGTGTTGAAGATCTAGTTTACTTTGGTCAATGTGTATGGTCCCATCTCGTGCTTAGAAAAGAATTAGGTTTGGACATAAATTAAGCATTTCTATCATGATCAAGAATGGGGGCCATGCTTACTTGGTGGGGATTTTAATGTCATTTTGCATTCAGAATACAAATGTGGGGGAGTGTCCAAGAAATTGCAATTGCAAATTGATTTTGAAGGTTTTGTTGGGAGGAACTAGTTATTCGAGCTACCAATGGCTAATGGTAGTTTTAATTGGACCAATAGAAGGCTTGGGTTTTTCTCAATAGCTGAGAAGATTGACAAATTTTTCTTCATAGGTAATTTGGTAGCTTTTCCTATCAGCTTGGAATGTAAAATTCTTCCATGCCCAAGTTTGAATCACTTTCCTGTCCTTTTGGACATGGAAGGGGAGGTTCATCCACCCAGATGTCCATTCAAATTTGAAAATATGTGGTTAAAAGATCCAAATTTATTGCCCCTCATATCTTAGTGGTGGGGAGAAGCTAAGGTGGAAGGATAAAAAATGTTTATTTTGGCAGCAAAATTAAATCACATCAAACTGCATTTGAAGGAGTGAAATAAGTTAAGCTTCAAAAACATCTTTGAAGAAAAGAAGCCATTGAAGGTGAGATTT
Source organism: Sequoia sempervirens (assembly GCA_007258455.2). Lineage (NCBI taxonomy): Eukaryota > Viridiplantae > Streptophyta > Pinopsida > Cupressales > Cupressaceae > Sequoia > Sequoia sempervirens. Next base: position 318,488,181 of record VDFB02373365.1, read on the forward strand.
CTTCTCTAAATGAAGAAGTGATTAGGCAAGGCATGGAAAATGCAAGATACCTCTAGCAGAAGGACCTCCTCAATAGCTGGCATGACATCTTGCCCAGAGAAGAGATTTTCTAGCAAAAAAAATCCTGCGAGTTATGGTTAAGTGAAGGGGATAAGAATACAAAGTTTTTTCACAACTCCACAAAAATGCGGTGTGAAATCAATAGAATCTCAAGGCTGAGATCGGTAGATGGTAATGTTTTGGAGCAACCTGGGCTTATTACAGAGGCTGTGGTAGATTTTTTTTTAAATCTTCTGAATGACTGGGAGGGATCGAACCTTCAGGCACAATAAAAGCTTGTGAGTTGTATCCCAAAGCTGGTGTCAGACAAGCAAAAGTTGTTTTTGGAAAAGCATTTCTTGAAAGAGGAGATAAAATTGACCCTGTTTCAATTACATTCGGATAAGTCTCTGTGTCCCAATGGCTTGTCAGTTTCCTTCTTTCAACAAAGCTAGGATATCATGGGTCAGGATGTGATTGCTACCATAGAAGATTCTAGAGCTTCGGGGCGAGTCCTGAAGGAACTAAATAATACGTTCATTTCTCTTATCCTAAAGAAAGAGAATTTAGACAGATTGGAGGACTTTAGGCCCATCTCTCTATGCAACACAGTCTATAAAATTTTGGAAAAATCACTAGCAAATAGACTCAAGGTGATACTCCTAGGACTGATTTCTAAAGAACAAATGAGTTTTGTGCTAGGATACTCGATCTTTAATGGTGTAATCATGGCTCAAGGAGCCATTAATTCAATCTAGAATACCCATATTCCATCAATGATCCTCAAATTGGATATAAGAAAATCCTTTGACAAAGTCAACTGGAGATTCTTGTTCAAAACTTTGGAGGCCTTTGGATTCTCTTCTTCATGGATTAATTGGATTTTTGATTGGATAGCATGCCCAAGTTATTCAATTCTAATTAATGACTCCCCTCATGGTTTTTTTGAAGTATCTTGGGGACTTTGACAAGGGGATCCCTTGTCTCCTTTTATGTTCATCTTAATGGTTGAGGCTTTGGGACGGGCTATCTCTCATGTGTCTACTTTAGGGAAACTGAGAGGAGTGCAGATAACAAGTTTCGTACCACCAGTTACCCACCAAAAATTTGCAGATGAAAATTTTATTCTAGGGAGAGCAGGAGTGGCAGAAGTAAGAACTTTCAAAGGTATTCTCTCAAAATACTTAGCCTTTGGAAAAACAAATCTTACAAGTCTTAAGGTTTAGAAAAGGGAAGCTTCCTTGTAAATATCTTGGTTTGCCACTGGCTCCGAGCCAACACTCTAGTAAACTATGGGATCCTCTGTTGTCCAAGATGGATCAAAGATTGTCCTCTTGGAAAGGACGATGGCTTTCATGGGCTGGTCATCTCATGCTAATAAAATTAGTAGTGGAAGCTCTTCCAATATATATGCTTTCTTGTCTCCCTTTACCAAGGTATACTTGTGACAATCTCAATCAAAAGATGCAACAGTTTTTCTGGCAAGGTGGCCTTGATCAGAGAAAGTTTCCTTTGATAAAATGGGAGAAGGTTTGTAGCTCGAGGGATGTAGTTGGGGTGGGTATCAAGAAATTGGCTCTTCAAAACAAAGCTCTGGGAGCGAAATTAGCTTGGCTTATGTATGCATGGTAGGACTTGAAATGGGTGAAAATTATAAAAGCTAAATACTTGGAGGATGGACCAATTAGCTTCTACACAACTCAATCATTCCCGAAAGGCTCTCAAGTTTGGAATTTTATCTGTAGTTGTAGATATTTGATTCTTGACTTTCTATCATGGGACTTGGGTGATGGCAGCTAGGCACTTTTCTGGGAGGACTCTTGGGGTGGATTCAGCAAATTGGCCAACCTAGGTAATCTAATGAATGTGAAAGAAGTCATAAAGAGGGCCTGAGGCTCTCGTGTCAAGGAATTTTTGATCATTGAGGAATCAAACGGTGCTCATTCTTGGCATTGGAAGGGTCCTTCTCACTTGGGCTTGAGCATTGAGGAAGTCAAAGTATTTAAAGACATTCTTAGCCAGCACCCCATCTATTTGAGAGGAGGTCAAGACATCCTTCGTTGGTGTGGTGCCGGCTCAGGCTCTTACCAATCCAAGGAAGGTTGCAACATTTTATCCAAGCAACATGAATTGGTGTTAGATATTCCTAGTGATTTGTGTTGGAATAAATTTTGTCTCTCTAAGGCAGGGATATTTGCGTGGGTAGCTGCCCAAGGAAGAGTTTTGATGTCGGAGAGGCTAAATAAATTTGTCATTAATGGTCCTTCAAGGTGTATACTATGCAAGGCGACGAAGGATACATGTGATCACCTCTTTATTAATTGTCCTTTTACAAAACAATGTTGGGATTGGTTATGTGTCAAGCTCTGTCTACACACAAATTCTCCTAGGAATCTATTGGGTTGGCTTAATGTCTGGCTAAGGATTGGAGGCAAATCGGTCTTCACAGGCTTTTGGAAATTGATCCCATCCCTTTTGTTGTGGGGTAAACCCACAAAAGTGGTTTACAATCTGAGTGAGGAAGGAAAAGTTGCAAAAAGCGACCCCATACCAAAAATTTTGGTTTTTGGGGTTCGAATGAACCCTTTGGTTCAAACGAACCAAAAAAGAGTTCGAATGAACCCTAGTTCATGTGAATCAGTTAAATTAAAGGTGGACCCCATCCCGCCAAAAAAATAATGAAAACCCCTTTTTGAAAGGGGGTTCGAATGAACCTTGGTTCGCTCGAACCCCTGGGGGTTCACTAGAACCCCCCTAGTTCTAGTGAACCCCCCTTTTCCTACCTCCTTGCTCTTTGACACAAAAAAAACCAAAAAATTTCCCCTTCGAAGCTCGGGTTGAGGATGAAAATGGAGGAGAATTCACAACCCAACTGGAATCAAGTAGTCCTCAGAACGAGCTATCCAACAAATATAATTTTAATATGTTTTGGTTTTATTATGTATTTGTTTTTTTAGTTTTATTAAATGAAGGTCTCTGTTCTGCACATGTGGAAAAATAGCAGATTATCAAAAAAAATTAAAAAATATGACTGCACCAGATATTGAAGTCCTTGATCCAACAATTTTTTTTTTTAATTTTGATATATACAAACAAAGTTACGTGTTATACAATCACACTATGTCTGAATTGTAATTGGTTTGACTTCAAAACTTGATTAAAGAAAAAATATTCAATAAAAAACTATCTAACCAAGTGGAAGCACTAGATATCAGAGTTACAAATCTAAATTCAAAAGAATTAGAATTTTATCCTTCATGGAATAAAAGTTATGCGTTATACGGTGTGTGTCACTTTTTTAAAATGTTGTTTTCTAAAAAAAACTAGTTTTTATGGGAGATGGAAAAAGAAGTGCAATATAATTCCAAAAATTTTGTAAAAAATATTTTTAGAATCTACAGACAAAATGTGACGAGACTCTAGTTTGCATCATCTTCAATTTCCTCATGGTTTAACCACTATAGGTGCCCGAATGTGAAGATTTAGTTAAAAAAATTATTTCAGTGTCCAGTTTGGTCAAAAATTGTAAACCACTATTGTGGGATCACCTTGTGGGAAGTATGGAAAGAAAGGAATCGAAGAATTTTCAAGGATAAGGCCATGTCTTTATTGTCCTTTCTAATCAAATTGGAAACATGCATGGTTGAGGTGATGAACTCAAGAGCTGAAAAAGGTATTAAGGCGAATTCTTACTTCTCCAGCTAGGATGCGAAAAATCTTGAGTTTGTGGAATGGGCTGAAAGTCCCCACCCAATTTGGTATGGGTGGAAGGAAGGTGAAAGAAGAGTGTAAAACAGTCAAATGGACCCCTCTGGTTTGAGGCTAGTTTAAGCTAGATTTTGATGGGGCGGCTAGAGGCAACCTGAGGCAATCAGGTGTAAGGTGCATTATTAGGAATTGTCAAGGCAAGACAGTGGGTAGATTGGCAAAGTCACTTATGTTGGGCACCAACAATTGGGCAGAGCTTCAGGCAGCTTCACTTGGGATCAATCTATGTCTGGAGTTAAAACTAAGGAATGTAATCGTTAAAGGGAACTCACTTCTAATAGTAAATGCTTTGCACTCAGGTAAACTTTAGAATTGGAAGTTAAATTCCCTCTTGGAAGTCGCAATGACACAACTGAAGATCTTCAAAAACTATGAAATCACTCATATTTTAAGAGAAGGGAACCAAGAGGCCGATAATCTATCAAACCTAGGAGCTGATGGGGTTTCCTTAAGGGAGGTGAGCTTGGAAGACCTTGAAGTTGGCTAATTGTTGTGTGCGGTTGGGTGAGGTGGCAGACACTTTGGCGGGGTCAGGAAGTGAGCATTTTCACCTCCAACTCCGAGGCAGGCTAGATGGGTGGATTTCAGTTGGCAAGGTGGCGATATTTGCATTGGTGTTAGCATGTGTGAGGAAGGAAGAGTCTAGATGGTGTAATAAACATCATTGCTCGCCAAAGAAGCAAGCTTGTGAAGTACTTCCAAGGATGCTTTGCTAGCCTTTCTGATAATAATCATAGAGCACGGTATTTGCTACATTAAATTGGTAGAGTTTTCCTTTGGTTTCTAGCTCTTTTGCAAATTCATGAGTAGGTTTATTCTACTGGTATCAACCAAGGAATTGGAGATGGGTGGTATGGTGATGCCTGTGCAACTCAAGGGTTCGAAGAGGCAGATCGTGTTTGAAGGGAAGCTAACCACTCTTTGGCTTCAACGTCTCATACATCATCCGGATTACCTGGTTTTCGTGGCCTTGATCTATGTAATGGGGAATAATTTTATGAAGTAGAAGGTTATCGGTTGGACTTAGACATTTCCTCTCTAGTCTTGGCTAGTTTGTTGGATGTTGGGGTGCCCAAAGCTAAAGCTAGGATAATCATGAGGTGTTTGTTCAAGAAGGACATGTTGGTAGGTCTAGATAGGGCCTTAGCTGTAGCATTCCTAGGGAAGGGCATTCCACGTCTGAAGGACCTACATCTGCTTAATGATCCAGAGACATTGGTAAATTAATATCCTTTCTACTGGACATGATAGGGTTCAATTTGTAGGAGCATAGGAGATTGGCGAGTACTGGGGTAGATTTTCTGAGAAAGAAATTTTGGTTGGTCTAGGTAGCGGGCTCGACTTGGAAGTGGGATTTTTGGGTATTTTCTCAATAGTATGTTTGGTGACTTGGGGTTGGTTTGGGTGTTGTTGTTCAATAGTTGCTTCTCAGGAAAATAATTTTGTGGGTGTTCTATCATAGCCTATAGTTTCGACTCTGTTTAAGTCTATGTTTAGCTACCATGGTCCATAGAAGGTAATCAATTATGCATAGGGAATTGCTTGGAGTAAGGCTTTTTGTTGTATTTTGATGGCATAGTGCCAATGGTCACCCATTCAGGGCTCAAACTGTGTATCTTTTTCATATCAATAGAAAACTTCTTCTTACCTGATAAAAAAATAAATATTATAGATATTATATAAATAATATTATAATATTACAAATATTAGTATATATATTAATTTTTATATTTATTAATATTATATAATATATATAATAGTATAAATAATAGTATATACAATTTATATAATATTATATATATAAATATTATAAATAATAGTATATACAATTTATATAATATTATAAATAATATTATAAATATTAGTATGTATATTAATTTTATATTTATATTATATATAATATATATAATAATAATATTATGGGTGAGGAGAACAAAGAATGGGATGTGTTAGGACAGGGTGGGGTAGGTATTTCCCCTTCTTGATCCAGAGGTATGGGAAGGACTTCAGGTCTAGGCGGCTTAGTTCCAACCCAATCTCTAATTCTGAGAGTGCACACTAGCTTCTCTTTTCACTAGTAGCTGTTTCATATACAATTTATATAATATTATAAATATTAGTATATACAATTTATATATAATATTATAAATATTAGTATATATAATATTAATATATAATACAATTATATATTAATTTTATATTTATTATAGTCCATCTTCTAGAGGCGAGGTCTGTCCCCTCCCCTCCGATCTATACTCTCTGTCCCATTGATCGAAGGTGGAAATCCCCTATCAACTATAGAATATAAAGCTCCTACTGGCTATAGTTCTATAGTTGATCAGAGTGAATCATCAGACCTATACTCTATAATTGGGCTGGTCCTTAACTAGATTGGGATCGACTTACTCAGACTCGAGTGTTGTTGGTTCCAGATCAACTTCAATGGGTGGAATAGTAATGTTTGCTATGGAAGAAATCGGTGATGCTACTGACCTTTCTAGGTGCACCTAGTGCAAGGATTAGGGGTGTAAACTACCTCTTTAACAAGCTATGGAATGGGATTTCCACCCTATATTCGATACTGTCACCCTTGCTTTTATGACCTTTGCCTCTATTAGGTAACCCACCATAGCTTCTACCAACCCTAGCAGCCCCTACCTTCGTTTCTAGCTTTTATGATTATGCCTTACCAATTATAGTTGGAGAAGGCTTTGTTGAAACAATATGTCGATGTTTCGTGGTCAAATGAATCAACTCAAACTCGATCTGGGACTTCTGGGACTGGAGGGTGAAGGGAAGCAAGAACTGGTGAGGACATGAGGTAAACTCAGTTAGCAAGCTATGACTATAGAACTCAATAGTCTCTAACATTTGCTTGATCTTCACTTGAAACTGGATCCACTCAACTATAATTGGTATAATTTATAAATATGTAAATAATAGTTTATAGTATGTATAATATAACTTATATTTATTATATATATAATTTATAATATATAATATTATAAATATTGGTATATACAATTTTAAAAAATAAATTGATTTCTCATTAAAATATAACATAAATATTTTTTAAATTAAAATTAAGTAAATTGTGATGTATTTGATGAAAATAAATGTACATAAGTAATAACAATGTTATGTAAATTGAAATTATATAATAACGTTAAATTTAAACTTAATTTTTAATTACATTTATTTTTGCAATTAATGATATAATTATTTTTTCATAATTTTAATTTAAATAATATATATTTATTATAATAATATTAATTAATAATTATGTTTCATATTAATTATATTATTAGCAATGAGTGTGAAGGTTAGATTTATGGTTAGGATTAAGGTTAGAAAGAAAGTTATAATTAGGGTTATGCTTGGGTTTTAAGGAAGAAAGGCCTTCTAAATATTAAAGATGTAGGTCTTGAGCTCTATTGTAAGTCTAACTATAATTTTAAATCTATTACTAATCAAGATGGTAACGTTAATCCTAATAGTAAGGTTTATTGTAGCATTAATTCAAACCTAATTTGTACCTCAATTATAACCCTAATCCTACTTAAATCTAAAAGTAATAATTATACTTATAATTGTTGTTGTAATCCCAACCCTAGTTATAATTGTACCCTAACCTCACATCGATCCTAATTTTACCCTAACCATAATAGTAACCATAATGATAACCATAACCATAACCATAATCTAATACTTTTGTAACTATAACCACAACCCTCATTATAACCCCAATTGAGTTCTAATTAAATTATAATGCTTATCTAGTCCTAATTAAATATATATTATAAATTATAAGCTATTATTTATATATTTTTATCATGTATTATAAATATATAAATTATATTATAGATATATTAAAATATTATTATATATTTATATTTATATTACACTTATTATTTATTATATAAATGTTTATAAAATATTTATAACACAATATAATATAATATTATTTATATACAAAAAATTATATAATAAATATAAAAATATAATATAAATATAAATATATAATACATTGGATGATTTGATTTTCTAAAAATTGATAATAATAAATTAATAACTATTGCATCATGATTGCAACACAGTTGATAAAAAATATATAATATTATATAAAAATAGTATTTGATTGTTTGAAACTCCAATCTACGAGAAACCAGTTGGCCACAGTAATAAAGATGATTATGATGTGAGAATAATTAACATAAACACAAACGAAAAAAATAGAGTTTTAATTAAGTGTGGGGCCCACACTAAGCATCAATGCTTAGCATGTGTTGTTTAAGCCCGACCCACATTTTGCATACATGTCTGCTGCAATACTTGCAACTATGACATGTGACAACTATCTTCTTTCTTACTACTTTTTCCCTTTTTGATTGTCCTTTAATGTATACCCATACCCAATGCTAAAGCTTCTATTCTAGCATAGGTAAAGAGGATGTTTGCATTGGTTGTGGAATTTTTCTTTACACCTACCAATTGTATTTGGATACAATTTGTAAAAAAAAATTTAAAAATTATACTTGTTTATATGCAAAAATTAATGCACTCTAAATCCCACTTTGTTTAGACATTTAGAGTTAAATAGTTTGTGCACCTTTGTAGCTTCACATTTTAGAGAGGCATTTTGTTAAACAATTTGCAATGCATTGTTGCACTCATATTCTAATTAAACATGGTTGGAAATCAAGATGGGTAAAGTCTTGGTGTTGCATCCTTCATTTGCTGCAGAAGTACTGAGATGCATGGAACCTCGTGTTGCACCCATTATTTCATACATAAATCATTTGCTCCCTTTGTCTCGATAGCGTAAAATCAAAAACATGTTGCTTAAGTTTATGTCTATTTGGATTTTGTTGGGTTTTCCATCCATTGATTTTATGTCATCTTGATGCATTGAAGTTGACCTTTTGGGTTCATGTTTATTGCATTGGCGGACAAATTAATTCCATCTTTTCATCTATATATGCCATGCAAAAACTTTATCTTCATCAGAACACTGCAGAGAATCACCTTTCATCAGGACAATGTTGGTCATTGTCATTGTGGAAAAGTTGGTCTCATTTGATCAAGACCAAAGCTAAAGGACCAATTTTCCCACAAAAAGTGGAACTTTTGAGCACAAATACGCATACTACTACCATAGTTTGATTAGATTCAATATGCATCAATTTTTACTTTTTCTTTGGATCAATTGCTTCAAATATTTCTTTAGGAAGAGACTCCAACTGCAACACAACTCTTGTTCTCAATTAGTTCTTTGTTAACTATTAAGATGATTTTATTTTTTTATAATAATCTAAAGAGGGAACCTATGTGGGCTTCGTTTTTGTAATATAATGATTAAAGTATTAAATGGTTGGTAAAAAAAGGGGGTCACACTTTATGATTATAAGTATTGAATGGTTGGTAAATAAAAAGGGATCAAACTTTATGACTATATAAAAAAATTATTAACAATTAAGTTAGAAGGTCATTATAGAAAAAAATAAAGTCTTCTAAAATTATTATTATTAGGAGGATATGTAAAGAAGAAATGTCCTTTCTACTTAAGCTTTTGGCTTTACCTATAAAATATTCATTTGGAGAACTAACATAATCTATATATTTTAATATTTATAAATCAAAGAACCAAAATTTAGTAATAGAGAGAATTAACTGTAAGTGTAAATAGTGTCTTTATCTATCTAGATAGGATATCACCTTTCTAGAATTGACCTATTCACAGTTAGCTTAATTTTACTTAGACTTCTCTTGATTTTGTCTCACTTCACATGGTTGAGACATGTGTCATCATAACTTGAGACACCTATTGCATGTACACTTGCCACTTACTCGCCCACTTGTCAAGTGAACTTAGAAGTGTCCCATCTCTGAGGGATAACTCAAATTTTCATTCCTACCTTATCACCTCCTCATTCTTGCCTATATATTCAAGGCTTGATCATTGTATTTACACACTCTTCATTTGTATATTGATATACATAATATTATGCTCATTTTGTTCACTTGTGGCCCAAGTTTGTTTCATGCTCTTGATCTTGGCATTCTCGAACATGATATTAGAGCCATAAGAGCACATTTCTTTTTGCATTAACATGATTACAACACTTATCTCTATCAACAAAGTGTCATAGAGCCAAACAGACAGTGACATCATTTTTAAAAGGCTCGAGAAATGAAGAAATACCTTTCATTTCATTAAATTTAGTAATTTTCATTTTTGTAAATTTTTGACTGATTCTACAAAATTGTAAAAATTCATTTTATTTTTTTTAAGCAGAGGGCCAATCTTCCCTGTACCAATCTACCATTGGGTGGAAAATTGTAATTTGCATGCGTATTTCAAGCTTATTTGTAAAATTTGGCCAATTTGGCCTATTTGGAGGATTCACCATTATTGATTGTTTGCATGTTTGTCTCTTGTACATGGTATCTTCTTGTGCCTTGTTTAAATTTGTAAAGATTTATAAGTTTCAAGGGCCTTCAAATCTGTAGCACCTTGCACACTTGCACCCGCCCATATTCTGGCGGCCTCCACAATCAACTCTCTTCATTCACAATAGGGTGTGACAGGAAAGGTGATACGCATATCAAGAAAATTCATTCACTGTCATTTGTACAAATAGCAATGGCATTTATTGAAATATTATCATTTGAGAGGCGTTAGGAAAAATCTTTTGCATCATAGATGCAACCCTCTATGTAGAGTTGTGCACCTCTCACATGCAAGCTCCTCCTAACTGGAACCTGTTCACAATCTCCCTAGTACGAGTTTCTCTGATTTGAGACATGGTAAGACTTGTCACAAGCTTGAAGAATCCAAGGAAGGTGCCTCTCCATATTCATTTCCTAGAGTCAAATTGTTGTTGTACTATTCAACTAGCAGTTGCATAATTAATATGTGCAACCTAACAGTTGATAGGCACCACAGATCAATTTGTCATAAATAGAAGTTTGTCGTAAACTTCTCCCCGACATCATCAGAATGGAGGAGATCCCAGTGGAGATTTATTGAAAAAACACCTTTAGATGTTGATATGTAAGTCCAACTCCTTGTGTTGGATTTCCAAGAAAAATTCAACCCTAAGGGTTGGAAATACTCAAGGTAGGCACAAATGTGAGAAATTTTATTTCTAACAATAGTAAAAAATTACTTGAATAACATTGAAGATAAGGTGTTGAAATCCCTTAGGAAACTCATATGTGTTTGTTTTCTTTGCAAAAAAGAAGCCCTTGAAGAATAGTCAAGTAGGGGAGAGGACCCAGTACATGAGCATGTTTCCTGTGAAGGGTTGTTAACACATTTTTGCCTTATATATGTTGTATTTCCTAAATAGTTGGGATGGAGCCCCATTTATAGAACATCAATATTAGATTAAAAAAAATAAAACATTATTTGCAAAAATAGAAAACGCCTTTAAAAACATTAAGAAAACTCAAAACAAATCCCAATCAAACAATAAAAAAAAAATTTAAAATGATCCTCGACTAATGCTAATATCCAACTTAACTTTTTTTACACACCAATTGAATAATAAAATGATGGGAATAAGGGAATCGGTTATGTTGATCAAGAACCTTACAAATGATTCAACTACATTCTTTCTACAACATGCCAATAAATATTGTGTTTAAACAAAAAGAAAAAGAGATCAATTATACAACAGATCCATTCCATTTGCAAAAGAATGTTTTTAAAGAAGTTCCAGTAAATATAGATATGTGTGGATACTGTATTCCAAAAATCTAGAAATAGAACCTTTAGAATAAAATAAATGAGTAACAATTCAAATATATCAATCTTTCTTAAATTTAATGTTTGTGATTGATGTTCTACTATTAGTTCATTTATCAATTGATATAGTATGCAGTCATATTCTTTAGGAAATATCCCATTTCATGAAATGAAGTTTGAATCTCACAACAAACCACATAGATCCATATGAACCAAGCATTCATTTAGTTATGTCAGGAAAATAGCTTTACAAAGAACTAAATTTCTTTGGTGAGCTCAATTAAAAACATTTTAGAAACTTGAATCTAAAAGGATCTCATCTAATTTAAGTGTATTTCAAATATTTAAATTTTTTTTTTGTAGTAGTAATTCCATATAATTTGAAATAATTTATTAATGCTAAATTTTCAATTCATTCTCTAAAACATAATTAATTATCTGTAAATTAGTTTAAACTCACAACAAACTAATGACCTACTAGAAATAAACAATGGTTCAATTGTAGCATACATGTCTAAAATGAGCATCAGGAAAAAGACAACAATACATTTCAGAAATGTTTATTTTAAATCTTCACTCTAAGTACTATGGCATTGAAACAGTATTATTGGCATATAACACATGTTATTAGTTTTTTTGACATAAAAGACATCTCAAGGAGGAAACTTTTAAGTTTTAATAGTATATAGATGCCTATAATTCTTTAAGTCTATAAATTTATTTTCAATATAAAACTCCTCATGCTTCAAAAGAATATATGGTGTTGTTAGGAAGAGAAACCTAGAAAATGATATAAACCTATTATACTTCAACTTTGGCTTTTATATTTGATGTTCAACTAAAAGAGCATTCCTACATGATGTGTTTACATTCTCTATGACTCATTTGATTTTCTGTAAAGAATTTGAAACTCATGTTAGAGTTGTACACTCACATAAATGTAGCAAGATCTAGTATGACCAAGAGCCATATGTGTGAGAGAAGTAGAAAAAAATAACTGAATAGCATGTTTCAAAATTAATCTAAAATAATTCTTTCTTCATCTCACAAAATAAATTCCTCAAGCCTGAAGCCCTTCCCATCATTTAGTTAGTCTTCTCAACGTGCCTTGTTATTAGCATTAGCATCAACACCAATGCTATCATTTATTACTAATTATAAACTTATTACAGTACTTTCATACCCAAACATATGAACTCACAAATGGAACCACACTATTCAGATGGCTATAACTAAAAATGATTGTATGAATCACTCGATGAAAAGTGACAGGAAACTAAGCCATGTTTGCAATAGATTCTTTATAAGAACAAATGTTCTAGGGGCAGAGAAAAATGAGAACCTTTTCTTTCCACTGAGGTTGATAAGGGTGTCTTTAGGCTTGCAACATTACTCCATGAATTAGGAAGAGTTTGATTTCCATGCTTTGGCCCAATCCTCCATTGATGTACCAACTTCACTAAAGAGGGGATCCCAATTTTTGAACTTAAACTCCTTTACTTGTTTACCAATTTTTGCAAAGCAATCTTCAATAGTAAGTGCAGCCTGAGGTAGACGAAGCCCCTGAAAAAATGGCACAATCTCCTCAAGCCACTTAACACCCTCATACTCTCTGTTAAGGCTAACCATTGGATCTCCAAAATCCTCCTTTCTCCACACATAAGGTAGGCCTATTTTGATTCCATAACCAAGATGATCGCATATGATCTTGCATCATAAACCACACCAAATGTCTTCTAGAGTATCATACCTGGATAAGAGAGGCTTGTTGGCTCGAGACCTAGCAAGTCCTGAAAACATTGCCTGACCAATAATTTCCCTATCGAATGCAATGTTGATGCCACTCATAGGAAATAAGGCACCATTGGGAACTGTCAAGACAACATCAACATACCTGGTGATTCTTTCATCAGGCTTCAGGATCTATGTGGGTGCATCATAATCAGGAAAATTCATCCACAACCCACATGATATGACATAGGGGACCACCTATCTAAGACTAAATGGGTAACCCCTTAAAAAATATGACCCATCCCTGTAAGGATCATATCATGTATTAAAGAGAATGGAGTGGATGTGGTTTTGGGATTCACAAGGTGCTGCTCTTGGGGATTGACTAAATACCCATTTGGATCCTTGGCCGGAAGATAGTCAACATCCAATAAAAAAATGCTTTTTCTTAGACATAAGATACCCAAATGCCCTGTAGTTGTGCCCTCTGAAACCTAGGGAGTTCAAAAATATGGGACATAGTATCCTTTCCATGTCATGCTTTGTATACAGAGTGTGATTGAACCCAGATGTAACTTCAACATTTTCTTCAAGCTCAGGGTCCTGAACTAAAATCACATGATATGGGGAAATATAGGGCATCCAGGCTTCTAAGAAACTTAGATCTGGGTGAGTCATAGATACTACAATGTCCACTTCACCTGCATTGATCTCCATCACCATCCTGATATATTTTGTTGGCTAGGTGAGGAAATACTATTTTGGGAAGATTAAGACTAGAATTTCACTTCAAACATACCAAAAATCAAAAAACATATTTTCCACTCATAAATTTATTTAAGAATTGTACCTTGTTTATTCTATATGTTGTTTCTTGATACCTTAATACAAAACTGATGTGGGTGTTGGTGGAGAATCCCAAGGTGTTTGCTAGGCTGAACCAAGATCAAATTTTTATAGGGACCATGGTTTTTCTTCTCCTGAAGGATGGAGCCTAGAGCAGAATAAAATGTTTGAGCATGTGCTCGCACGGTTTGAACAAGAGATGCTTGATCAATGGGAGTGGGTGGAAAGATGTGTGCCTAGGAAAACTACTAAGGATGTGAAAAAACATTATGAGATGCTCATTGAGGACATGGATTTCATTGAGGCGGGTCACGTTGCTCTGCCGGATTATTTAGAGGGTTTGTATATGCCGAATTGGCTATCATCTAATTAGTTAGTGGCAGAATTCCCGACCTATTCTAAACCGTCGGTTTCTATTAGAGGAAATTTCATGGGGTTCCCGCCAACGTCAGACTAGGGGAAATGTTGGTGGGGTTCCCCTATGTAGAATAGCCTATCAGCTAATAAGCTTTGGGTTCACATTGTACCTATGTTACATTTTCCAATCATTGAGTGTTTAATCCTTGTGGTGTCAAATCCATGTGTGGTACACTCATTATTTTCCAACTAACTTGATTTTTTTCCCTCTCATAGCCTCCTTAATGCCAACAACTCCACTTGGCATTATCAACACTCCACATGATTTTTTTCCTCCCACATTTTTGACTTGACCTTTTGAAATTCATTAAAGATATGAAAATATTACTTTATTGTTTTCTTTGACCAAGTGCAACAAAGCCCTTTCCCTTCTCTACAAGGTCAAAATTATTATTCTTGTCATTTATTGATAGTAACATATTAATTATTAGTTTTTAGCTAGACCACAAAGTGTCTAAAAAAGGGGCTTCTTTTCTTTTTGGTATAATTTTTAAATGGGGAGTCAATTTTTGTGTGCAACTAGTCATTGGAAAGCTCTTTTCAAACTCAAAATTTTGATTTCAATATGTTATCAAAATTGTAAATTTAATTTGTTTTGTCACCCTCAAATTCAAGTGTAATTTATGAAATTTTCAATGGGGCATAACTTTCACCTCATTTGTCAAAAATTGACAATTTTTTTTTTCAAATTCATCAGAATTTGCAAGGATTCCATATTGTAATCAAAATTTAGTTTAGGAAAGCTAATTTTTTACTATTTTTGTAAAAATCTCCATGAGTTATAAATGGATGATTTGGCTTCCAAACATGACACAAACTTGTAATTCATGTTTTGCATCTTTTTTGAGGGTCAAGAATCATATATAATACAATTTTGGGTGGTTTTGTAAGGCATAATTCAAGTTCCTTGTTTTGTTTTCATCATATATCCAAAAATTGACTTGTTAACACCACATAACTTTCACATATGGAAAGTAAAAGTACAACTACTTCAATATAAGAGATTATGGAAAATGATCAATGGACAACAAATGTAGTTTATGAGACAGTCTAAGTTGTTTACTTATCTAAACAAGTTAAATGAAGCAATAGGAGTTATAGGTCTTCTTTTTTCTGATAATTTGTAATTTCACATTTCTAGTTGTATAACTAATAAGAAAATGTGGGAAAAATTTGAAGATCTCTTTGGT
The DNA here is from genome assembly GCA_007258455.2 of Sequoia sempervirens. Lineage (NCBI taxonomy): Eukaryota > Viridiplantae > Streptophyta > Pinopsida > Cupressales > Cupressaceae > Sequoia > Sequoia sempervirens. The sequence continues at coordinate 318,503,922 of VDFB02373365.1, forward strand.
AAAGTTGATGAGTTCATGATTTTACAATTGGATGTAGAATTAACATTGTTTTCTCCTAATTCATTTCCATCTATTGAAGAATTCTCAGTATAGTTCAAGTCTTTTCTTTCTAGAATTCAAGGTTGTGGTAAAAAAAGAAGATAAAGAATGTGTCTTCTTGATTCTATCAAATCTTAAAGGTCCTTATCGATTTTTTTTCTTGTTCTTTCTATTCTACAATGGATGCTCTTGGAACAAAACATGTAATGCCTTCTTTTGAATAGTATTTTGGTAGAATCACAAGAGAACAATCTAAATTAACCACTATGGATACTATCAACTCTTTAAAAAGTCAATCACTAGTTGCTCAATCATCTAAAGAAAATAAACAAAATAAGGATAAAGATAAGGGATCAAAATCATGCACTTCATTGAATTCATCTCCCTCATCAAAAGGGAAAATTTCTAAGAATAAGCCCAAATGTACTTATTATACAAGAATGGGGCATGAAGAACACCAATGTTACAAAATATAAAATGATTACTTAAAGACTATTCTTCAACAAACTCAACTTCAATTTTCTAAGACAAGTGGTTCTTCACTTTCTACAACAACAACATCTCCTTTTTCAATAGAGGATAAGAATAAAGGCATGGAACTCATTGCTTCTGCAACAAACACATCACAGAAGTGGATACTTGATTCTAGGGCATCGCACCACATGCCTGCATCTAGAGAACTATTTTCTACATTTGAGCCTTGTTCATATATTCCCACCAATATTGATGGTGAATAACACCTGTATGTCAACTCTTGGAAATGGATCTATTCAGATTGGAGAGGGAACATTCAATAATGTACTTTCTATACCTTCCTTATGGGCATGTGCAGGATCATCATGGAAAAAATAGGCCCTTAAGTGGCAAAAAAATTAGAAAAATTAGAGTTAGGCAACTTGACATAAAAATTTGAATAAGTTATCTATATTATTTCAAAAATATGTAAGAATAGAATCTGTAGCAAATTGGATGTAGTTTTTAAACTACTAGGTTTGTTTTAAAAAAAAACTATTTGGTGAAAATTTGAAATTTCAATGGAGTAGTACTTAAATTTCAGGGAAAAAATAAGAAGTAGGTGTATGTCTAACCACCCTAACAACAAAAAATGATAATATTTTTTTATAAGATATTAAATATAAGTATAGGACTCATGTCTTGATGTGATGCATATTTTTTTGTAATTTTTTCCTAGTAAATAATTGATTATGAATTTTTTATTGCAACTTTTCAAAAGTTATAAAAACTTGTATGTCTGACCACCTTAACTTGGTCAAAACTTCATGAAATTAAATTTTTCATTTTTTAATCCTATAGTATGCGAATCATAGAATTTGACACATGTTTTGGATTCAAAAAGTGTGATACTATTTGAAAGCTATAGATGTTTTTCAATATATGTATCAATCAGGACTTTAGTCGTAATTGGAATAGAAAATGAATAATAACTACTTATTAAATTCAAAGTAAAGAATAATTTATATTTGTGGAAATTTGAGAATCTCCTTTAAAAACCCTTTTCATTTCATCAATTTTGAGTAAAAAAAAATTGTCAGCCACATACCCATCATATTGCCACTTTTTGGCCCATCATGATCCTGCACATACCCTTATCTAATAATCTCCTTTCCATTTATCAGATTAAACATAATGGAAAAATAAAAATAGTTGAGTTCACACCACATTTAGTGATCATTAGAGATTTTCAGAGTAGAGATATCATTGCCATAGGTCATGTTGATCGTGATTCTAGATTGTATTCATTTTCTTCCTTTGGTTCTACCGACTTTGATGATGGTATGAGTATAGATGATGATGATACCTTCAACATGCATAAGGAGATATAGTTTGGTTATTTGAACCATTGAGTTCTATTTTCCTCATGATCAATTCCTTCACCTTACATTGATGTCACATCTCCTTCATATTATGCTTCTTTAGTATTAAGTGTCCAAGAGCCCCATCATCAGTTTCTCATGATTTAGGGTAGCAGGATATTCATAGTTGTGTTTCCACTATAGTTGAATGGGATGGTTACTTACATGTCATATCATACTTGTATAGTGAATCCAATTTTATAGAGATGGAAGGAACCTTTGATGACAACCACATCTATGTTGTTATCAACCCATCTACATATTTGGTTTTTGTTCTATATCAACCTTCATATGGAGCATTTGAGTAGCATTTAGGTATTACACTATTATCTTTGGATTTTGTGCATCATTCAAATACTTCTATTATTCTCACATGGGAAGATATCATGCACCTATCTATAGTTCATCTTCTACCACAAGGAAGAAATGTTGTTTGACAATCAAGGATCGCCTTTTGTATTCTTCTTTGAGCATCACTTAGCACTGTAGGTTCTATGATCTTATGGGGGGCTCCATAGTCTCATTTTCTCTCTCCTATGGGGGGAAATTTCATGTACTTGTGTGATATAATTAGTCCTTTGGGAGTCATCATGAGTCATTCTTCTATCTTCTTCACTTGTACATTTAATTGCATTTGCATCATTCTCTTTCTGGAGAGGGGTTTTTATTTCCCACTAGGTTTTTCTCCTTTACTCCACTTTATGTGATATTTGTACATGAGTACCTAACATGGCCTTATAGTTGGGACTCATCATTGTGCATACATTACTCCCTAGTGTAAATAACTTGTCTTTATCCATCTAAATAGGATATCACCTTTCTAGGATTGACCCATTCACACTTAGCTTAATTTTACTTAGGATTAGTTTAATTTTGTCTCACTTCACATGGTTGGGACATGTGTCCTCATGACTTGAGACACCTATTGCATGTGCACTTGCCACTTGCTCACCCACTTGTCAAGTGAGCTCACAAGTGTCCCATCTTTGGAGGGGTAGTCAGAGTTTCACTCCCACCTTCTCACTTCCTCATACTTGCCTATATATGTAACAATTGATCCTTATATTTACACACTCTTCATTTGTATATTGATAAACATACTATTGTGCTCATTTCTTTCACTTGTGGAAGTTTGTTTCATTCTCTTGATCTTGGCATTATCCAACATTAACAAAATGAAAAACTTCCTTATGCTAAGACAAAAGGTGGACTCCCTTAACTAGCAAAGAGAAACCAATGATACTAGTGACCTCAAGAACTCCTATAATTATAGTCATTTCAATTCCTTATTAATTAGAAAAAATATAAGTAATAGTTTGTAATTTCCTTTTAACATCGACATGGAAATTTATAATTAATAAGCTATTGGTAATAATAAATTATTTAAATATTAAGTGTAGTGTCAAAAAATTTCACCCTTAACAATTTCGCATTATTTTTTGCCCCCCTTAATTTATTGGACCTAATTAATCCCCTAATTTCCTAATTATGTATTCCAAGGCCTACTCTTTATAGTTTTCTAGAGGATTGCAAGAATTGAATAAATGTAAACAATTAATTTTTTGATCTTGACACCAAAAGTTCTAAAAGATAGCACCAAGACCCATATGCCCATGGGTGTGTGGATCCCTCTATCTTATCAAGAACCAATTTTTAATATGTTGTTCTCGGTATTTTAACATTCAAAATTCAAGTTTAAAGTGTTAGATTTTAGGATCTATTTTTTGGGAAATTAGTAGAATTGTATATAAATACCTAGTTATTGCATCATTTGAAATCTAACAAGCACAAAGAAAAGAAAAATATTGGAAAACTTATGATCAAGAGCACTATTGAGAAAGTCAACAGAAACATTTCATAGCATTATTACAGAAATTCAAGATCAAACATCATGTCAAATTTTATGTCTGTTCATGTTCATGCTTTATGAAGGATAACCCTTGTTGTAGGTCTCCAAAGCATTCAAGTAAGAAAGATCCAATGCTTGAGGTGATGTGCATGACTTTAGTCCTTCAAGGAAACCATTCAAGGGTGATGAGTTGTTGAACTTTATGATTTCATCATTCCTTCCTTTCATTAATTATCATTCCTATCATTGGAATTTCCATTGTGGAAGTGGAAATACTTACATGCAGTTTGACTGAGGAAATCCCCTAAATGGACCAACATTTTATCTCTCTTTAAATGTACAAGTTATAGGTTTAAAGATGATTCAAGAAGGATTGAAGGAAAAATTGTCAATCATTGCATTCAAAACCCTAAAACTTGTCAAGCCACAAAAACTCAACTACAAAATTACCTGACATTCTGATAACTCTGCAACCAAAAAAAAATGGAAAGATCTAGCATCAAAGGACTAAAAAATTCGTTTCAAGACCTCATATTAGGGACCCATCCATCCCTAGGTGTTTATGTCCTCCTTTGCATGCTAGATCCAAATTTTTATGATAGGTGCACAATCTCTAGTACTTCTCAAATCTGCTTGTAGTTTACTATTTTAGTCTGTGTGCTTCCAGAATATTACATAATTTATCATATTAGATCATATACTTCAATTAGGTTAATTATTTCAAATCATTTCCAATCCACTTGCAAGGCCATAAGAAGAAGATCCAGGCCTGATTGGCTCACCTTTGTGTTTGATAGTCAATCTATTCACCTTGTTGTTCTCCCTTCTAATGCACCTTTGGAAAAGGAAACTAATTGATCCTAGGTTTAGATATTAAACATAGGGTTCCCTTTTTCATATGTTACATTAAGTAGCTAAATAAAATAAATATGGATTTTAATTAATTTAATATATTTCAATTTAGTAAAATTTATTTGACTTTGATTGACTTATATTTTATTTTTTGCTCTAATTATTTTTTCCTATTAAACCTTTGTTAGGCACCCATGGGCCACAAAAAGGTATTAAGTGTAAGATTATAGTAACATATGATTCACTAGATCCATATTGGTAAGAAAATATCTTATCTTTCTATTAACAATAAAAAAAATAGTTTATTTAATTACTATTGATCATTTAAAACATTAGGAAACTATTTTCAATCTTTAACACATAAGGTCATGCTACAATAGATACTTGAGAATTATATTAGGAGTGATATAATTTTTAGATAGGAGTTTAAAATTGTAAGTAAATGACTAAAAGAGATGAAAAACTGAAAAACTGAAAAAAGAAGATCTAGATGCACCTAGATAGAGAAGTGGTCTTATTGAAAAATATCAAAAATGATACCATGGAGTAACATATAATTTTTTGGAAATTTTTAAGTATAAGAACATGTTATATGTCATACATTTAAGGGGGGGCTTTGTTCTAACTTTAGACATTGAAAAATGTCCTAAGCTTGCAAACATCATTTTTCCTCGTCAATTTCTTCCTTACATAATTGAATAATTTTAATTATTTCATTATTGTCTAAATTCACATTCTTCTATTAATTAAATAATTTTAATTATTTGATAAATTCATTTCTTTCCTTCTATTCTTTAGTTGATTAATTAAATAAATTATGTTTATTTAATTATTTACTAATTTTTCCTTTTTTTAACTTTTGAATTAAATTATTATTTAATTAAAAGTCGACCTTTTCCCTTTCTTCTATAATTAAATAAGTATTTTTATTTAATTATTCACTTTCCCTCCTAAATTAAACAATTTTATAATTATTTAATTTATTCCAACAACCTCTTTTTTTGTGCCAATCTCTTTATCCATGCTATTTTTATCTTTTCTCATCTCAATTAATTTCCACCCTTGATTTAATTAATTTATAATTCAATCTCAATCACCCATCCTTAACCAAACCCTATCTTTGCTCTAATTTTTCCCTAGTCCTATTTCATTATTTCTCAATTAATTTTGGCCGTTGATTTTCATGTCATATTGGCTTTTAATCCTAGCCCTTCATTCAAATTTGGTTTTCTATAAAGGAGACCTATCATTGTCATTTCATGGCTAATTGAAGTACATTCTATTCAAAGAGACCAATACAATCTTCAATATTTTTCTATCACTATCACTAGGCCTATTATTGCATACTCAAAATCTGAGAGCAATCAAGCATATAAAGAAAAATGGAGAAGGAGAAGGTGAATCAACCATGGCATTGGAATTATAGTAATATTTCTTCATAGACCTTTGATCAGATCATTGTCAAAAATTTAGATTACCTTGACCTTGTCTTTTCAATAATCAATCTTTTTCATTTAAGTTGGATCTTCAAACTCATGAGTCTAGTTTAATGTTCACTTTGTCAATCATCATCATTTTTGGTCCTTGTCCTCTTAAGGTCTTGACAATCAAATTTGTTCCTTTGGACTATCTTAGCTTTGTTAGTATCCTTTTCTTAGGTCTACAAAAGGTGCTTAGTCTTCATCTTCATATCATAACTTTAGTCATACCGTATCCTTGACCATAACATCCCATTTGCATAATTGCATACTTTAGCTTTAGTCACACCATAGATTTTGGATCATAGTGACATTACCATATCTCAATTACATCTACTGTCACTTTGTAGCTTAATTTTGGCCATGTAAGTGTATCATCATTTTCACATTTCTTATATCTTGAAAAACCCTAAAAACATAGCATAGTTGCATACCTACCATCACATTATCATTCTTTAGACTTCATATTAATTCATGAATTTACAAGTCTTATATGGCCCAAATTAGATTACAAAGGAAAAGAAAAGAAATGGACTGCACAAAGGAAGATCCATTTTTCAAACCCCGTTTAGGTAATTAAACCAAATGATGGAATAATGAAATAAGGACATGAAACATGAAACATGGGACATGAAACATGACTACTGATACCTTGAATGATGTCTTGTAAATAAAAAATATAACATGAAGTGGCCATGTAGAATGTAGATCTTGATCTCAAATTGGATGTGAAGAAATGCTTGTAAATGGACCTTGAATACTATGTCACAACACTAGATCAACATCATGGTTGATGCTTGATAACCATGACATGATGATGGATCTTGAATTGCTACAACAATTAATGAAGGATTCTACCCTTAAATTCCTTAGAAATGATCTTGAATACTCTTGTGAAGTCTTGTAAACTATTGAATGTTCTTGTGAACTAAAATTTTCTATAAGGAATTCTCTCATGGAAGTCTTAGGTTGTTAGATGAAAAATGAGTAAAATAACCTTATATTTGTACCGTAGAAAAATGGATCTTTGACATTTTCATGGTCATTTAGGTCTTTTTCCTGTGATTCTTAGCTTATTCTACTTGGATTTAATGATGTAATGTGACTTATACATTCACATTAGGTCTTGAATATTCAAATTGTTAAGACTTTGTGATGTCTTGTGAAGTGTTGTAACAAATTTCTACACTTTTCTAGACTCTTCTTAAAATTCATCTAAATGTTCCATTTCTATACCTTACCAAGTCTTATTCTAAAGTTTTTTTAATTATTGTAACAAATTTTCATGCTTTTCTAGGCTTTTCATCACTAAATACACCTTTCTTATGCTTTATTTGGCCCCTTTATGCTCTTATAGACCTTAATTAAGTGTGTTTTTTAATACAAACTTGACAAACGACATTAAAGACAACTTAATTCCTGACACCCACTTGCATGCCTTGAGTGGGACCCATTCACCATGGGTGGCAAATGAGTCCCACTGCTAGGATGGAAAAGTTGATTTCATCAGTTTTTAGTTCCCGACACTCATAAACCTGTCTCACCAAAGTTTACCAGAAGCAGGACTGATTCACCATCTATGGCGAATGAGTCCCACTGGTCATCAACAGTGATTTTTTTCATATTTCAAAACTTTCCAACATCAACATTCTACCTCTAGCTACACTCTGTTCAATTTCACTTATGCATGTTTCTAGTTCATTTATGCATATCACACTATGTTTTCCAAAACTTCATATTTCTTAGGTTTTGCATGCATAATCAATCAATTTTATCAGTTTTTTGCATCTAGATCATTGCATTTATGAATAATTTCATTGTAATTACATCATTTTGGTGAACCTAGATTTTGGTGTGGGATCTATCTCTTTCCTTTAGGTGAAAAACCCTAGTTGAGCAAAAGAGTTGTAGCATTTCACACCACCTAAAATATATGGTTTAGTATTAATACTTTTTTATGCCAAATTTCCCAAAATTACAACACTACAAGCTGACATAAAATCTAGGAGAATAAAATCGTGCCAAGAATTCGAGTTAAATTTGATTTTGGCATAACCGGGCCTCATACACCAGAAGCGGCATATGAGTCCCATTAGGCTAAACTATGGGACACATTTTTCAAAAATGCTTAGAATGATGCAAAATCAGCATTATGGCCCAAAAACCTAGGTGGGACTCATACACCTAAGGTTTTGTATGAGTCCCAAATCACTAAATCTAGGCCACACAACCTAAAAGCACCTGAATTATGATTGGATGTTGGTTTACGTCAGGATTATCCTTAGAAAGATGCATTAATTAAGGCTTGTGGATGTAAAATAAGGCCAGTTAAAGAATAAAGAACCCCAATTATTTAATAAAACCCTAGAAAAGTGTGAAAGTGTGTTACAATTCTTTACAACACTCTAAATAAGGTATAATTAAGTCCATTTGGTTTACAAAGGCCCAAAATTTTAATGTGAAGGTGTAAATGAATACACCTTACAACACTAAGTTGAGGAGTTTACAAGGGCCCTAAACCTAATGTGAATGTGTTAAACACATTACAACACTATATCAGGGTAATATTAAGTTCAAATTAACATTAATTATTCCTAAATTAAGTAAGGACTTGTAACATCTCCAAGAAGGGAGTACAATTTCTGTCATTACATCTAGCCCCCACTTTAGTGAGAGGATGAGCCTACTTCAAATTCTCACTAAAGTAGACATTCATTCACACTAAAGTAAACATTCAAGAGGGGTCCGTGCATACCAATGTGAACGACAAAGGATGAAAAAGATAAAAGGAGGTGGCCAAGCCCCTAGGATCCAAGATCCTACGTCAAACCAACATAAGCACAAAAGGACATGCACAAGGTGTATGCTATGTAGGATCAAGATACACAAACATGCAATGTCAATAAATAAGAGAAAGAAACCTAAGAAAAAGAAAAAATAAAAGAGGTGGATCAAGCCTTGACCGTTTTTCTTACCTGATGTGGATCGGATCTAAGCTATTTGTCCAAAAATGCATGCTCACTCTGAGGTAACATAACATTGGGTTGTCTATTGGGTGAGTAATCCAAATGGGTGATACATATACACACGTAGATGGTATGCACTCACAACACACACACGAGTGGCTATGGGAAATTCATGCCTCAGTTTTGCTTTCCATCTAAACATACCAAAGTTATACTTCCTAATAACTTTGATAAGGTGCCACACACAAAAATGGACTTCGAGCTTCATGAGTGAACCGTAGATTTTAGAGGTGAAATTCTATGACTCTTTTGCTCAATTAGGGTTTTTCACCTAATGGAAAGAGATAGATCCCACACCAAAATCTAGGTGGTTCACTAAAACTAAGGTATGTATGTGAACCATCAATTTTATGGTTTGTTCTATGTGCTTCTCTTCCACTCTTAGGATTTTCACCTAAAAGGAGAGAGATAGAACCCTAAAATTGAGATGGTTCACTCAAACTAAGATATGTGTGATGCAATTATGAATAAATGCAATGATCTAAATGTGGATAAGTGATGAAATTGATTGATTATGAATCCAAAACTAATGAAATGTGCAATGTTTAAAAACACAGCGACGCTTGTAAAAGACCTAAATAGATGAAGAAAAATGAAAACAAAATCAAACAGAAAGTTGTAACTGAGGATGTGTGCACTTGTGAGAGTGATGAATACTGGATAACACTCTAGAAATCTAGAAAAGTTGAATTTTTAGCTTACTGGGACTCATTCGCCACCCTGGGTGAATCAGTCCTAGGTTAGGGTTTTCTTCCCAGAAACTGATTTTTGCTTACTGGGTACTGAAATCTACATTTAACTTTGATAGCCACCTCATGTGGGACTCATTCGCCATCCATGGAAAATTAGTCCTTTTTTTTAGTTTTTTACAAATTTAGATCTCAGACCTACACCTTGTCACCTGTACAACACTTTTTGATGAAAACTTGAATTCGGATCTCAGAAAATACCTACAAAACAACTTAAATTTTTTTTCTAATGGAGGGTTTTCCTTGGTCAAACCCCTAATTGGGTAATAAAACCTTGAATGGATAAAATTTTCATAAAACCCTAGCCTTAAGTGTGTCTAAGACTAGGAAAATCTAAAGTATGATAAAACCCTATTCTATTGTGCTAGAATAAGATGTGTAAGTGTGATTTGAATGATGCAAGACTTCAACCCTAGAAACCCTACAACACATCAAATGAATGTGAATTTCATGCAAAAGTAATGCAAACCTTAAATCTGAAGATAGAGAGAAAATGGAAGATGGAACCACTTTGAAAACAATTCTTTAGTTGTGATTTGATGGCTAGTTGCATCTCCTCAACCTAGATTTCTTCATGATTCACCATAGGCATCCATTATCAACTCTTTGCAATGTTGGATCTTGAATGAGAAGTGAGCTTGAAGACCTGCAAAAAACCTAGTTTGCTTCCCTAAAGCTTCAACTTTGTTGTAGAAAATGCAAATGAAACTTACTATGGAAGAATCGTAACACTTGACTTCTGATTTTGCTTTGTAAAATGACTAAGAGATGTGAAAAATTACCTAAAATGAGTATTTATATGCATCAACACCTAATTTTCCCATTATTTAGACCTAAGAGGCCGACATCCACTGAAAAATTAAGTTGAATTAATTGAATTCCCCCTCAAAATTAAATTTTCCAACAAAAGGGACTCATTCGTCACCCTTGGTGAATGGGTCCCACTAGAGGGGACTCATTTGCCCAAGGTGGTGAATGGGTCCCACTAGTGGTTTTTGGAGGTGGTTTTTTGGGATATGGATGAATTAAGTGTTGTTTGTCGGGATTTAAATGACTTTTTAAAGTGAGACAGGCCTCTAGATAAAAAATAATGGGTCTTAGCGGCCTATAAATGCTATTTTGAAGGATGAATAATGTAGCGGTACTCAAAAGTAGGTCCAAATTAAGCATGAAATTGTCTCTTTTCTCAAGAGTGTCCAATTTTCTATGCTAAAGTATGATAAAATTATGACTAAATGAAATGATCTAGATGCAACAAAATAGTAAAAGCTATTGATTATTAAGTGAAAACTATTGAAATGTAACTTGTTGGAAAACACATTGTGCAATGCAAAAACACCTAGAAATGAAAGTAAACTACAACAAAAATGAATGGAACTGAAGAAGTGCACCTGTAAACTTGTTGGAGACTTGAAATGATTTTTGAAATGCTACTAATCCTAAATTTTAGACCTAGTGGGACTCATTTACCATTTTGAGCAAATTAGTCCCAGATTAGGGAACCTATTCTGAAACCCGTTTCCGACAAATGGGTATCCAAAAATGTAGAAAACCAAAATAAAACATAGAATTTGTACTCATTCACCACCCATGGTGAATTATTCCACTTCTAAATTTTTGAAGATTCAAAAGTGGAGAGAGGAGCCTTTGGTTTGCACTTTTTGCTTCTTTAGGTGTTCGGTTCTGAAACTATCAAATTCAGACCTGAAAGTGACTTTTTGCTGATAATTTTCTTTATCCAATGAAGAGATGACTTGAAAAAATTTGCAACACAATCTTAAATGATTTATAAACCTCCAATATATCTAATCTGTAAACACACAAGAAAAGAAAGAGAAATGTTGGATGTTAGGGCATGGTGGGTTTTCCTTGGTCAAACCCCTTTGTAGGTAATTAAACCTAAATAGAGAAATAAAGTAATGAATCATGTAATAATTGAGTCAATACCTTTCCATGAAGATTGATCTTGAATGTCTGCAAAAAAACATGAAGAATCTTCCCTTAAATGTCTTAGGAAGCTATCTTGATGACTTGCAATGATGAAACCCTAACTTGCTTGACTTGAGGGAGATGATAGATGATGAATGAATGATAAGAAATGTGTGAATGAGTTAAGATATTGTGAATTAGGTTTTAGAGGCTCGATTTTATAGGAAATCCACCTAATTTTCCCATAAATTGGATCCCCAAGGTTGACATGAAGAAAAATAAAACTTAAATTCCAAAATTTCCCACTCAAAAGTAAAAAATGGTCCAAATGGGACTCATTCCCCACCTTGGGTGAATTAGTCCCACCTGGTAGGGAATCATTCATGAAAAATGGTGAATTAGTCCTAAAGGGGTCCATTTTCTAGTTGGGTTGTTGGGAGATAAGAAAATTAGGTTATATAGTGACTTTGTCAGGTATTTCATCAAATTATGACTTAGGATGCACAATATGGGGTAATAGGAGTCTATTAGTGATGATGAAAAGGTCAATTAGGGCTTGGGACACATAATTCAATGTGAAAGTGTGATTAAATGCACTTTACAACATTAAAATGAGGTCCACATAGCCTAGAAAGGCACAACATCCAATGTGAATGTGCAAGACACGTTACAACACTAGACTAAGGTTAAATTTAATTCACAAGCCTTCTAGATTGATGTGATAATGCATTTAAACACATTTTATAATGTTCAATTAAGGGAAAATGGGTTTATTAAGTCTAGAAAAGTGTGAAAGTCTTTTACAACACTTTATAAGACCTTTACAAGACATCAATAAACGCATTTGCAAGGGTCCAAGACCTAGTGTGGACATGTAAAACACCTCACAACACTAAATAAAGACCTAAATGAGTCCAATTTATCATGAATTATTCCCCAAATCAAGCAAGTTTCCTTTTTTGTATGGTACACGTAGCCCCCACTTTTGTGAGAGGATGAACTTGCTTCAAAATCACACTAAAGTAGACATTCAAGAGAGGTCCAATTGCACCAATGAGGATGGTCTAGGATGAAAAAGATGAGTGGAAGCAATCAATCCCCCAAGATCCAAGATCCCAAGTCAAACCAACATGAGTGTAAAAGGACATGCAAAAGGTGACTGATTTGCAACAGAACAAGATACATGATCATGCAATGGCAATAAATAGAAAAGATAGAAAAGTGCTAAGTGGATCAAGCTTTGAACTTTTGTCCAACATGTTGTGGATCAGGTCTAGGTTGTTTGTCTAAGAAAATGCATACTCACTCTGGGGCGACAGAACTCTTGGCTATCCACCAAATGAGAAGTCCCGAGTATACTCACTCTGGGACTAAGGAACTTCTGGTTGTCCGCGGGGTGAGAAATCCAAAAGGTAGCTATGGGGATTTAAGTCATGCCTCAAAGTGTGCTTTCCTGATCAACCATACTAAAGTTACACCTCCTAATAACATTAATAAGGCACCACAAAGGAAAATGATTTTTGAGCACTATGAAGTAAGCAAAACTTTGTCATATGCTTGACACTCATAGACATTGTTAATGCAGGGTAGTGTAAGGATTGTTCAAAGGATTTTTCTTAATTCATGCAATGTCTCATCTTAGGGAACATTGTGCCTAATGCTTCCAAGAGAGGAAAAGTGAAAATGGTCTCATCTTGTTTCCAAGAGAGGACAAGTGCAATGTTTCATCCAGCGCAACATTGTACCTAATGTTTCCAAGAGAGGAGAACACAAGAAAAAGAAAATCACACAATGAAATGTGAGTGGTGATGTATTCCCCCTCTTTAAAGCAGTTGTGAACACTAGTAATATGAGAAATTGCTTTAAATTAGAAGAAGAGGACATGAGAGCTTACTCAGAAAGCCCTATGCCAAGTCATATGTTTCCAATGAGCTACATCATGAAAGAGGGAGTATGTCACATGAGAGATAACTTAAGGCATGCCATCCACATCCCAAGCTTTCTTTTATATGTTCATGAAAAGTTAATGACTAGCCAAAAGAGTCAATGACAAGTGACATACAAGGACAAGGCTACTGAACCCCTTGCTCCCACTTAGTGTAGGATAAGGGTGAGCTGAAATGATTGATGAAATGAATGGTAGAGTGAAAATTAGTATCAATTAAAGGAATTAGGTTCCCCCATAGAGGGAAGCATACAAAACTCCTTAAGATGTTGGATTTTACTACTCAAAGCCTTACATTCATTGGTGAAATGACCATGAACTCTATGATCTAGGCACACAATGAAGTCTTGTAATAACATTTCTTTCAAGTTCATGGAGGGAGAGATATCAAGTGATATTAGAGGAGTCTTGACAAGATACCCTCTTGATCAATGGGAGAAGTAGTTTATGTGGATTGCAGAAAAGATACCTCTTGCTTAGTACAAGATGTCATACCTACTTGATTGCAAGATTTTGTTTTCTCCTTTATAGGAGGGTGTAAAATCTAATGAATTTAAATCACTAGAATTTTGTGAGATGACATTGAAATTAAGCAAAGGTGTAGTTGTTTGTTTGATTATTGGGAAAGGAGAATGATGAAGACCACTAGTGTCGATTAGTTCAGGATGCTTTACAGTGAAAGTTGGTTTAGAGGAACTTTTTGTGATATAATTGATGTTAAGTGAAGACTTGGTTATTTATATCAAAGGAAAATAATCAAGACCAGGAGTCATTTGTTGTGTGATAGGATCGATAGGGTTGTGGATACCTTGTTCACTAGCACCACACCCTTTTCCACTATAGCCAAGTTGTTTCATAATCTCATATCCCTTTCCATAAATCTTTTTCATTACTTTTGGATTGGGTGGTGGTTGGCAATAATCGTCATCAAAGGTGGTTGTGTGATTTGTTTTGTTGTCTAAAGTGGTTGAGGTGGATGTTGTTGAGAGGTCATCCGAAGTTTGTGTTGACATTATTGTTGTTTCTTTGTCCTTATTTGAATATTTGTGGATTATTTTGTACTTTCCCATGAAGCCATGTTTGAAATCCAAGGAACCCCTGTCATCTTCTAATAGCATTGTGACTTGTTCAATATGTTGTTTGTATTTTTATTGTGCGGGTTCCACTTGTGTGGTTGGTGTTGATGTGTTAAGGGAATTTTCTTTGTTTTTCTTAATGTTCAAACAACTGTTTGGATAAGGGTCAACTTCAACTGTGTACACTTTGTTGTTGTAGATGTATTTAATTTTGTAATGACTTGAGTAGAAGGCACACCATTCATTGCATGAATCCATGGTCGACCTAAGAGAAGGTTATATGCAAGATCACTAGGCATAACATGGATTGGTGTTCCCAATATGGCCACTCCAACTGTAATAGGTAAAGTTATCACCCCAAGCAATTTTTTGTTGAAATGGTCAAATCCCCTGATGGATAAAGCATCGGGTCGAATGTTGGATTTATCGACACCTAGTCTATCAAGAAGGTTCATTCCACACACATTAAGAGAAGAGATGGTATCTACAAGAGTTCTCTTAATCCCTTTTCATGGGTATGTGCAGGATCATGATGGCCCAAAAAGTGGCGATATGATAGGTATGTGTAGGGTATGTGGCTAACGACTTTTTTTTTACCCAAAATTGATGAAACAAAAAAGGGGTTTTAAAGGATATTCTTGGCTTTCTACCAATATAAATTATGCTTTACTTTGAATTTAATAAATACTTATTATTCATTTTCTATTTGAATTATGACTAAAGTCCTAGTTCATAGGCTGATTGAAAAACATCTATAGCTTTTAAATAGTATCACAGAATCCGAAACATGTGTCACATTCTATGCTTCACATACTATAGGATTAAAAAAAAAAGAATTGAATTTCTTGAATTTTTGACCAAGTTAAGGTGGTCAGACATACGAGTTTTTATATTTTTTAAAAGTTGTAATTAAAAATTCATAATTAATTATTTACTTGGAAAAAAATTACAAAAAAAATGCATCACATTGGAATATGAGTCCTCTACTTATATCTAAAATATTATAAAACAATATTATCATTTTATTATGGTTGGGTGGTTAGACAAACACCTACTTCTTATTTTTTCCCTAAAATTTAAGTACTATTGCATTGAAATTTTAAATTTTCACCAAAAAGATTTAAAAAAAAAAACCTAGTAGTTTAGAAACTACATTCAATTTGCTACAGATTCTATTGTTACATATTTTTGAAATAATATAGATAACTTATTCAAATTTTTATGTGAAGTTTCCTAACTCCGATTTTTCTAAATTTTTCGCCACTTAAGGGCGTATTTTTTCCATGATGATCCCGCACATACCCTCATTTGTATTGAGTGATGATCATGAAAGCCTCATTTTGGTTTTTCACATCCAAAGGAGGGAGCTCACTTTGTTGAAAACCAATTTCAGCATTTATGGCTTGAATCATGGTTGCTAGATCACTTGTTTGCATGTTAGAAGGGATAGGAACTTATTGTAAATAATTTTGAATCATGTTGTGATAATGAGGGGAGACTTGAATGAGATCCCATAATGATATCTTAGCAAGAGTATTCTTTAGTTGTTCGACAAGATTGTACTCCTTTCCACTAGGAGGTCCTAGTAAGATAGGCATAGGGATGATAGGGTTAGGAAAGGGTAGGGATGTTGTGGTTGGTTGTGGATTATTGTGAGTGTTATATGTGTGAGAAATGGTATTATGACTTAGTTTTGAAAAATTGGTCTTAGGTGGGTAGAGGATTAATTTGCGTTTGTTGTGAGTTTGAGGTTGGTGTGAAGGAGGGTAAAGAATGAGTTGAGTTTGAATAATGAAAATCCCTTAGCGAGTGAGAGTTATCCTTGTCTTGCATCATGATATCCTCCCTAGGAGGAGGGTTTTTAGGAGAACAACAAACCAAATGTTCTTGACACTCAAAGATTGGTTCTTCTAAAATGACTTGACCACAAGCAAGGGAATAATCAAGGGTTGAATTATCGTGCTCAACAAGGGTTTCTTTAGGGGAAGGGGGACAACTAAGATTCTCATGATCTTCACAAAATAGGTTTTCTAGCATCAAAGTATCATCTTCACAACAAGGAGAGATACTAGGAGAAGAAAAATGTTAGTGTCATGGTTACCTATGGTTGTGTTATCTTGTTTATTAATGTATTATCCACAAAAAGAGGTAAGAGGAGAGAAACAACTTGGATTTTCAAAACTCTCATTGATTGGTTCTTCTATCACCAAAATATCTTCTTTTCCAATAGGAGAGATATTAGGAGAAGAACAAATATGATCATTAGGAATGTATAAATTTGTATTCTCTATCAAAAAAACACTCTTAGAGGGATAATATAGGGAATGTTTCTTAAGATGTCTAGTTATGTTAGATACTAGCATTTTTTGAACAAAAATAAAAAGCACTTGTAACCATTTCATGTAATGTTTCAACAATATAAAAAATGTATGTACAAAGATGCAAAATATTTTTATCCAATATATGCAAGATTTGAAGAATGCACATAATGAATATGCAAGAATAAAAAGCACTTTTAACAAACTTATGCAAACTTTTATGGATAGAAACATTGTATATGCCAAAGTGAAAAGTACTTTTATTGATGTTATGGAAAATTGCAGAAATGTAAGCATTTTTCAAATGTAAGGATGTTTGCAATTGAAGTGATTTGAAGGAGTAGTGTAAAATGATGTTTTTGAGCTAAATGCATAAAACAAGCAGTTCAAAAACTTTCCAGACTTATAATATATGGTACTAGGAGGCTAAGGAAGTACAAAAATGAGGTTTTTGATGCTATAACAGATAGTTAAAAATCTGAACAAGGACTAATTCGCCCAACATGGCGAATGAGTCCTAGTAAGGGTTTTTTGCAAAAAATTTAGAAATTTTTAATGGATTTTGATGCTTTTGATGTTGTACGATGCAAACCTAAGATGTAGTTGCAAAATTTCAGAAATTTGCAAGGAAATTATATGAAAAAATGCAAGCTAAATGAGCTTTTCACTATTGCAAGTTTTGGAAGCCCTCGAATGCTAATTATCCAATGCAACATGCAATGCAAAGCTAATACAAGAAAAGCTAGGAAATGAAGGACTCTAAATCAAAAAACAAGGTGTTCAAAAAGTAGGTTCACCAAAATGAACAGCCAATTTTAGAGGTGTAAAATGTTATGACTCTTTTGCTCAATTAGGGTTTTTCACCTAATGGAAAGAGATAGATCCCACACCAAAATATAGGTGGTTCACTCAAACTGAGGTACATATGAGAAAATTATGACTCAATTCAATGATCTAGATGTAGAAAACTAGTAAACTCTATTGAAATGCAACTTGTTGGAAAACACATTGTGTAATGCGAAAACACCTAGAAATGAATGGAACTGAAGAAGTGCACCTGTAAACTTGATGGAGAATTGAAATGATTTTTGAAATGCTGCTGATCTTGATTTTTAGTCTTGGTGGGACTCATTTGCCATTCAAGGCGAATTAGTCCCAAATTTGGGAAACTGTTATGGAACCCGTTTTAGACAAATGGGTATCCAAAAATATAGAAAACCAAAATCAGACCTGGCAGTGGTACTCATTCACCACCCATGGTCAATGAGTCCACTTCTAAATTTTTGAAGATTCAAAAGTGGAAACAGGAGCCTTCGGTCTGAACTTTTTGTTTCTTCAGGTGTCTGGTTATGAAACTGTCAAATTCAGGCCTGAAAGTGACCTTTTGCTAATACTTTTCTTTATCCAATGAAGAGATGACTTGAAAAAATTTGAAACATAATCTTCAATGGTTTCTAAACATACAATATGTCTAATCTACAAACACAAAATAAGAGAAAGCGAAATGTTGGATGTTAGGGCATGGGGGTTTGCCTTGGTCAAACCCCTTTGTAGGTAATTAAACCTAAATAGAGAAAGAATGTAATGAACCATGTAACAATGGATTCAATACCTTGGTATGAATATTGATCTTGAATGTCTACAACAAAAAATGAAGAATCTTCCCTTGAATGTCTTAGGAAGCTATCTTAATGACTTGCAATGATGAAACCCTAACTTGCTTGACTTGAGGGAGAAGATAGATGATGAATGAATGATAAGAGACATGTAAATGAGTTACGATATTGTGAATTAGGGTTTAGAGGCTTGATTTTATAGGAAATCTACCTAATTTTCCCATAAATTGGATCCCCAAGGCCGACATGAAGAAAAATAAAACTTAAATTCCAAAATTTCTCGATCAAAAGTAAAAAATGGCCCAAATGGGACTCATTTGCCACCTTGGGTGAATAAATCCCACTTGGAAGGGACTCATTGGCCATAGATGGTGAATTAGTCCTAGAGGGGCCCATTGTCTAGCTAGGTTGTTGGGAGATAAGAAAATTAGGTTTATATAGTGACTTTGTCAGGTATTTCATCAAATTATGCCTCAAGATGCACAATATGGGGTAATAAGGGTCTATTAGTGATGATGAAAAGGTCAATTAGGGCTTGGGACACATAATTCAATATGAAAGTGTGATTAAATGCACTTTACAACATTAAAATGAGGTCCACAACGTAGAAAGGCACAACATCCAATGTGAATGTGCAAGAAACATTACAACAATAGACTAAGGTTAAGTTTAATTCGCAAGCCTTCTAGATTGATGTGATAATACATTTAAATACATTTTATAATGTTCAATTAAGGGAAAATGGGTTTATTAAGTCTAGAAAAGCGTAAAATTCTTTTACAACACCTTTACAAGACATCAATAAACACATTTGCAAGGGTCCAAGACCTAGTGTGGACATGTAAAACACCTCACAACACTAAATCAAGACCTCCCTGAGTCTAATTTATCATGAACTATTCCAAAAATTAAGCATGTTTCCTTTTTTCTATGGTACAATGAAGCAAGCAAAACTTTGTATGCTTGAAACTCATGAACAAACAAGATGGCTCCACATGAATGCAAAGTGTGTTATGCAAGGTGGCCATATAATGATTATTGCAAATTCAAAATAGTGTAAGGAATGTTCAAAGGGATTTTTCTTAGTTCATGTAAGTTATCTTTTTAGGGAACATTATGCCTAATGTCTCCAAGAGAGGACAAGTCAAAGAAATATCACACTCTCAAAGGGAATCAAACCCAATGACACCAGCAAGAAAAGGACACGATGCAAGAATAAATAAAATCGCATAGTGGAACATGAGTGTCGATGTATGCCCCCACTTTAAAACAGTTTCTAACACCATTGCTATGAGAAATTGCTTTAAAGTAGAATACATGAGAGGTTATCCAGAAATCCCTATATGCCAAGTCATATGTTTTTGAATCAAACAATATCATGGATAAGTATGTCACATGCAATCCAAATTAAGGCATGTTGTCCACATCCCAAGCTTTCTCTTATATATGTACATGAAAGGCGTTCAACTAGCTAAAAGTGACAATGACGAGTGACATACAAGGATAAAGCTACCTAACCTCTTGCTCCCACTTAGTATAGGAAAAGGATGAGCTAAATAGGATGAAAATAAGTTTCAATTAGAGGAACTAGGTGCTTCAACACAAGCAATAGCACCACAGCCCCTAAGATGTTGAATTTTGTTACTTAAAGCCTTACACTCATAGTAGAATGACCATGAACTCTATGATATGTACAAAATGAATTCTTGTAATAAAATTTCCTCTTGTGTTATTGGAGGGAGATATATCAAATGATCTTGGAAGAGTCTCAATAAGATACTCTCTTGATCAATAGTACAAGGTGTTGCTTTATTTCATGACAAAAATATTTATTACTTAGTACAAGATTTCATACTTACACAAGACTCTTTAGATTGCGAAATTTTGTTTTCTTCTTTAAAGGAAGGTGTAAAATCTAACGTACTCCAATCGTTAGTGTTTTGTGTGATGACATTGATATTAAGCGAAGAGTTCATTGTTTCTTTTGATTCTTTAAAAGGATAATACTCAAGACCACTAGTGTTGATCAATTCAGGATGCACTAATGTTAAAGTCAGCTTAGATGAATCTTTTGTAATAGTGTTGATATTAAGTGAAGGATTGTTCGTGTCTTTCGAGGGACAATAACCAAGACCACTAGTATTTTCTTGTGTGTGAGGCTCTATAGGGACACATATACCTTGTTCTCTAGCACCACATCCTTTTCCACTATAAACAAGTTGTTTCATCATTTGATAACCTTTTCCATAAAGATTTTTCATCTCCTTTTGAATTTGGTGGTTGCTCATAATTAAGTTCATCAAATTTTATTGTGTAATTTGTTGTCTTTTGTTATAAAGTGGTTGAGGAGGATGCTTTCGAAGGGTCTTCCAAATTTTGTGTTGACATTACTGCTTTTTCTTTTCCCTTTCCAAATTCTTTATTTATGATCTCATATTCACCCATGAATGTTGGTGTGAAATATAAGGAACCCAAATCATATTCTAATAGCTTCATGACTTCTTCAATATGATTTTATTTTCCTTTCTATTGCACATGATCTACTTGTGTAGTTGGTGTTAATGTTTTTAAAGGATTTTCCTTATTTTTCTCAATGTTCAAACAACTCTTTGGTTGAAGATCAACTTCGAGTATGTACACTTTGTTGTTGTAGACTACTTTATTTTACAATGAAGAGTAGAAGGCAACCCATTCATTGCATGAATCCATGGTATGCCTAAAAGAAGGTTTTATGAAAGATCATGAAGGATAACATGGATTAGTGTTTCTAATGTGGCCTTTCCAGTTGTAATATGAAAAGTGATCACCTGAAGTGGTTGTTTTTGTACATTATCGAATCCATGAATAGATAAAGAATCAGGTTGAATTTTTTATTTATCCACACCAAGCCTATCCAAAAGTTTTATGCTACACACATTAAGGTTGGAGCCATTGTCAACAAGGGTTCACTTTATGCCTCTTCCCTTGTAGCAAACGATTTCCATGAAAGCATCATTTTGTTTTTGCACTTCCAAAGGAGGGAGTTCATGTTGGCGGAAAATAATGTTAGCATTCATTTCTTCAATCATGGCTTCTATGTCATTTGGTTGGACATTAGGAGGGGTAGGAACTTTTTGTAAGGAATTTTGAATCATGTTATGATAATGAGGGGATGCTTGAATAGGGTCCCATAAGGATATCTTAGCATGAGTATTCTTAAGTTGTTCAACAAGATCATACTCCTTTCCAACATGTAAAGGTAATCAAGGAGGACCAAAAAAGATAGGGTGAGGTAATCAGAGGGATGCTGAGGTTGTTTTTATTGGTTACAGATTGTTTCTAGTGTTATATGTATGAGCAATGGTATTGTAATTCGATTGCTGCGAAACATTATTTTTAGGGGGTAAAGGATAAGTTTGGGTTTGTGTGAAGGTGGGTAAATGATGAGTTGAGATCGAATAATATTAACAAACCTTAGGGAAGGAAATTTTAATGTCACTTCCTCATATTCATCTAAAGAAACTATATCACTATTGTCAATTTTATCATTTTCTTGTACCATAATATCCTCCTTAGTAGGAGAGTTTTTAGAAGAACTAAAAACTAGATGTTCATGACATTCAAAGGTTGGTTCTTCTAAAATGACTTCATCACAAGTAAGGGAGTTATCTATGGTTGGATTTTCTTGTTTAATAATTTTTTCCCTAGGGGAAGAGAGACACATAAGATTCTCAAGAATTTCATTGACTGAATTTTCTAACATCAAAGTATCTTCACAACTAGGAGAGATATTAGGAGAAGAACCAATGTGATTGTCTTGATTGTCCATACTTTCATTCCTTTTTCCAGTAATTCCTTCTAAAATAGGATAGGTAGGGAAAGAATAATTAAGATGGTTTTCATAAATCTTAAATATTTGATCATCTAACACCAATATATCTTCCTCACTTACAATGTAATCTTCTAAAACATGATCACAAGAGGGGAAGGTGTTGAGAGATGAATATAGACTAGTTGAAGTTTCAATGGTCTCTTGTCATGTTATGTGATCGTCATGATTACCTATGACTGTATCCTCTTGTTCATAAATGTCTTGTCCAATAAGATAGGTAGGAGGAGAGAAACAACAAGGAGTCTCAAAACTCTCATTGATTAGTTATTCTAACACCAAAATATCTTCTTCATAAATAAGAGAGATATTATGAGAAGAATGAATATGGTTGTTATGATTTCCCAAGGTTTTATTCTCTTTTGCTAAATCCTTCTCATAGGGAGGGGTTATGAACTTTTTCTTAGCATGTCTAGATAGGTAAGATACTAACATTGTTTGACCAAGAATGAAAATTACTTCTAACCATCATATGTAATGCTTCAAGAATATAAAAAATGTATATCC
Source organism: Sequoia sempervirens (assembly GCA_007258455.2). Lineage (NCBI taxonomy): Eukaryota > Viridiplantae > Streptophyta > Pinopsida > Cupressales > Cupressaceae > Sequoia > Sequoia sempervirens. Next base: position 318,527,048 of record VDFB02373365.1, read on the forward strand.
AAAGATGAAAAGAACTTTTAACCAATGTATGTAAAACTTTAAAAAAGAAAACAATGTGTATGCAAAAATTGAAAGCAATTTTATCAAAATTATGCAAAGCTTTATGAATGTAAACATTGTGTATGCAAAAGTGAAAAGTATTTTTATCCACATTATGCAAAGTTTCAGAAATGTGAACATTTTCAAATATGATGATTTTTGTTATTAAAATGATTTCAAAAATGAATACCCTAAATTGATGATTTTGACCTAGATGCATAAAACAGAAGATCCTAAAACTTTCCTGACTGATACTATGTTACCAACAAGCTTTAGAAGTACAAAAACAAGGTTTTTAATGCTATAAAAGATAGTTTTAGGCCTGATCTGGGACTAAATCGCCCAGAGGGGCATATGAATCCCAACCAATGTTTTTCAAGGATTTGATGTTGAATAACAATCACCACAGAATACCCAAAAACTATGAAAAACCACTTGTACTAGGACTAAATTGCCTAGAGGGGCATATGAGTCCTAGTTTAGGGTTTTAGCACCATTTTAAGCAAACTTTGTGTGAATCTTATGCTTTCTAGTTTGGAATATGTATAGGATAAGTAAAAATGAAGAGTTTAGATGAAATTCAATGATGCAAGATGCAAAAATGAAACCTATATGCACTTTCACTAATGCAACCTATATGCACTTTCACTAATGCAAGATTTAAAAACCCTAGATGCAAATTAACTAGTGCAAACCCTAATGCAAAGTTAATGCAAGAAAGAACTAGGACTATGATGCACTCCAAATTAGAAATGATGTTTTATAAATGCAAGTTCACCAAAATAAATCAATGGAAATAGGTGTTCCACCTTTTTGGAGGTGGAACACAAACTAGGTGTTTAGGGACCTAGACCTATTTCCCTCAAGTTTCACTCAAGGAAATCCTAGAGATCTCAATCCAAAGATAGAATGAGGGAAATAGATCTACAATAGGGGTGTTCTAGGGTAGGATTAGAGACCAAAAGATGGTTCACCACCAAGTGAGGGATTGGAAAGAAAAGAAATGTAAATGACATGAACAATACTATGCAAAACCTAACTTTATGACCTAGGAGATGAAATTGAAATAAAAAATATCAAACTAGAAATGAACAGAGGTGCAACTGGAAGAGTGATAGCTCAAAACAAGCTCCAAAAACCTAAAAACTTGTTATTTGATCCCCATTGGGACTCATGCACTAGTCTAGGTGATTTAGTGCCAGACTAAGTTTTTTGTGCCAAAATTGGAATTTGATAGTGCTTAATCTGAATCCCTGAAACCCAGAAAATGGAAGTATTGGGACTCATATACCCAAGGTGGCATATCAATCCTAGTATGCTTTTTCAAAGGGTTTAGACTTGAATTTTCTCTCCTAACTTTTCTCTTTCTGTCACACTTTGTTTCTAGGTCTAAAATTCTAACTTGCAACTTGTAGAAGACTTTTCATGAAAATGACAACCTTGTGATGACTTGATGACTTTCTTCAACCTTGTTGTAATACCCCTCATGTTGTTGATACTCTTTGATACTCTTTGATACTCTTATGTGTTGGTTCAAATGATACTTGGTTTGTGATGGTGATTAGCTCACCAACTTGGTTGTGTGTGGATTCATAGTTTGGTTGTTTTGCTGCACTTGACATTGTACTATGATGTTTGATGATACATTATGTGGTGGTTATATTATTTGGTTATGCTATGGTTTTCTTGAATATTATATGTGGTGATGTTGTGATTCTATGTTTCTATGGTTTCTGACGTATTTGCTAGTGAGTCTTGGTGAAAGGATGAAGTAGCATCACTTACTTGCGAGTGCCCTACTACCCCGCGATTACCTTTCATGGTGTGTCTGCAATGGAGAGTTACATGTACTTGACATTTTTTTGTATGCATAAATTGCAGGAATAAAGTCTCGATTCCACCTGCTTTGGCAGGACAAGGCAAGCATTAAATAAACCCAATGGGTATGATGTTGAAAAAGGGAGTTGATAAGGAAGTGTCCCCATCCCAAGTCTGTCACCTTGTTGTGAGTCTTATTGTGTCATGATTTTGGCTTTGTCCTTGTCTTTGTATTGGTTGTTGTTGATTATTTATTTTAATTATCCAGTTAGTTGTTATTTAATTTATTTTTTACTTTATATGGAATAAATTAATGATATTTTTTGGATATGATTAATTGTGAGTAATTATGATTTTGGAGGCAAATGTTGTAAATTAAAAGTTATTTAATTCATTAAAAGGTGTAAGTAATTAATTTAAATAAATAATGTTGGTGATAATTATAAATTATCATTTTCAAGATATTAAAATTAGAAAATTAGAAGTGAATATCTTGTGGGGATAATATCATGTGAAAATAATGAATTTTTAATTAAAATTTGTGAGATAAGTGTGAGCTTTTAAAGAAAGAAAAAGAACCAATGGATGGGTTAGATTTTTGAGAAAAAGAAGAGCTTTATTTATTTTTCTTTATTTTATTGGGAGGAAAGGAAGTTTCTACAAACACATAGAGGATGGATTTTGTTTTAGGCTAGAAAAGAAAAAGATAGGTTTTTTTGTGCTTCTCTGTTAAAATTGTTTTGTAAGAAAAGAATAGGAAATCGATTCAAAAGTTAGCTGAATGAAATTTCAAAAGGAATTGCAGAGGAAGATCATTTTTGAAAGAAGAAGAAGGGTCACTGTGTTTGGATTCGTCATCAAATGAAGGATTCCAGGTTCTTTTCGATTAATTAATTCTTTTGTTTTCTTTTGCTTGTTCTATAAGGGAAAATGAAAATCATGTCTGCCATTCTTTAAATTGAGATTTATGTTTGAAAAAGGGTTTTGTTTAAGAAATATTGGTTGTGTCAAATATTTTAGTGTTCTGTAGAAATATATTGAAAAATATTCTGAATTTCTTCAATAAATCTTGTTGCTAAAATTCTTGATTTGAAAGAAAATCAATTTATTAGGGTATTAAAATTGTTTACCCATATTTTTCTATGATTGAAGGAAAATGAATTGCACTAGTTTTCATCTTATTTGTTTATTTATTTTGTGTTATTTGGGAATATATATATATATATATATACCTATATATATGTGTGTGTGTGTGTTGGGGGGGGGGGGAAATGTTAGTATCAAAATAAGATAACAAAAACACACCAATGCAACATTAAATTAAATAAAAGCTAAATAGGATTGAAATCAAAGAAATCAAACAGAGCTTCTTCAAAATTGTTCCATTGTCTTCTATCTCCAGTGATTTGCTTGAAGCTGCTGCTCTCAGATTGTATAAACAAAGCTTCTTAGAATGATAACCTACAGAATGAGTATGCAAAGGGAGAGTACTTCTCTATCCTATATGCTGGTGGAGTGAAATGTTGATATACAGATATGCACAAGAACTATAGATTATGCACAGGGGCTGTGGATTATCAATGCTTTTGAAGCTATGATATGAGGATGATAGGCCATGATATGGATTGCTAATATGCTAAGCTATGCTATGCTATGATTCTAAAAGGCTATGGATGCTGGAAGGCTGATTGACTATAGTTTTCCTGTATGCAAGCTTCTCTCCTTTTTTCAAAGACCCGACAGTCTTTTTTATAGATTTTTACAGGCAAGAGCCTGGCTGGCAAAGATCAATGGCTGTGAGATTGTCTGGTAAATTTGAATGGTGAGAGATGGAGAGGTTGAGAGGAAGATGGAAGATGTTGGGAGGTTGGAGAGAAGAATGGAGGTTTGTCTTCAACCCACGAGAACAACTTTGCTCAGAAACAGAGAAATTTATTAATTTTCTATTTTGAAGTTGTTTCATGGTTGTTGTAGATAATCCAAATTAAATAAATAAATTTATTTAATTTTATGTGTTATGTGGGTTGGGAAATTTGAATTTTTGAAATATTTGATGTGAATGGACATTAGAAGATTTAATTAAATATTTGGAATATTTAATTGCGAATGGACTTTAGAAGAATTAATTAAATATTTAGAATATTTAATTGTGAATGTAATTTAGAGGATTTTTAGAAGAGAAGAATATTTAATCTTTATTTGAATAAAATATTCAAGCTAAGATTATATGATAATTAATATAAATAAATCATGATGTTTATTTAATTAATTAAGAAGTAGATAAGAAAAGTGATTAAATAAACTTATTTATTTAATCGAAATGAAAGAATGAACAATATAAATAAATTATTTAGATTTATTTATATGCGGATTGAATTCAGAGATTTAATTAAATATTATAAATATTTAATTAATTACCAGACTATTGTGATGTGACCATTTTTAGGTGTATACAATATGTATATGTGTATATATATACATGTACATATGTTATATACTATTCTTTTATATATATATATATATATATAAGAACATATGTTATATATTGTTATTTTATTCTTTTATATATATATATATATATAAAAGAACAGTATATAACATATGTTCTTATATATATATTCCATTTGTTACAGTACAAATTTTGAGTATGTATGGCGTTTTTGTTTTTTGAATGAAATGTAATATAGAAAAAAAAAATTAAAAAAAAAAAAAATATATATATATATAAAATTGTATTGGGTGTGGTGGTCGACCGAAGCTGTACCACCCACAGCCCATGTGGCAAGCTGTACACAGCCACCATGGGCTATGCACATCAACTGAGGTTGCTGGTCACTGTAACATCCCACTACGCAACCTTGGAGGGTAAGAGCCAAAAGAGGACAAGATAATTTTTTTTTTGAAAACATAAAGAATAACTTGCACACAAAGCAGTTGCAAAAATGATATAAAAACAATAAATATGGCCAAAAATGGCTAAACACAACCCAAAGGAGAGGACTAATCTACCCTCTAGAGAAAAATACAAACATGAGCAAACATAATAGCTCCAGAAACTTTGCTCTAGAACTTCTAGCTACATAACTTCCAACTATAGAACTTCCAACTACAGAAGTTCCAGCTTCGAAACTTCTAGCTACAGAACCTCTACTTTGAAACTTCCTGCTCTAGAACCTTTGCTCCAGAACCATCTGCTCTGGAACCTTCTGCACTACTCCAGAACCTCTGCTCTGAAACTTTAGCAGCACTACTTCGGAACTTTGGCAGCACTACTCCAGAACTTCTGCACTACTCTAGAACTTTGGTAGCACTGTTTTGAAACTTCTGCACTGCTCTAGAACTTTAGCAGCACTACTCTGAAACTTTGGTAACACTGCTCTGGAACTTCTGCACTGCTATGGAACTTTGGCAGCACTGCTCTGGAACCTTTATGTGCCGGTGCTCTAGAACTTCCTACTACTCTGAAACTTTGCAGCAATGAGACAGAACAATACATAGGAAGTGGTGATGCGCTAAAATTTTTGCAGCCGCAACACAAAACATTAACAAAAGGCGGTGTTGCTCCATAAATTTTGCAGCCACAACACAAAATATTAACAAAAGGCGGCGTTGCTCTAGAACTTTTGTAGACTAAAACATGAAGGAAATATACAACCAAAATTCTAATTTTTACTTGGAAAATATTGAAGAAAAGCCATAAAGATCATCAAAATACAAGCAAGCCTAATACCAACATCAGAACTCGTAACCCAAATATAAACATCACATTACTTCTCATTAATCTATATTATTACATTTTCACTCTCAAGTGAGTACAATATACATAAAGGAATAAGTATGAATACAATAGAATTGTCATGAATAAAATACATCATCTAATAAGATAAATACAAAAGACATGATGATTCCAACTGGTGCCCCAACAACCTATACGATGGTCTCCAATGGCGGTGGCAATACCTCCCTACCATGTGGACTCAAAAGAGGGCACCCCACCATGCTCGGAGGTAGTCATAAGGCCCCAAACAGAAGTAACAATTAAAGGGAACATATGGCCAACACTCACATCAGACACAGAGCATTCATAGAATCCAATGCATTAAAGCCAATATCACAACATGAGATGCTCATACAATGACATGTCGGGTACTACTCACGACTACTAAGGCACGAGATGCTAGACTGCAAACTGGATAAAATGTCATCATGTGTGCTCGAAGGGATGGCATCACACAAAAATATGTACACTTCTCATAAGGATGAGGGAAAACTCAATCATGCCCAAATCAACACCCCACAGATAGATAACTCAATGCTCTACAAATGGATAGGCCATCTCAAGTACATCCTTAGCCTTTACAAGCACACAAGGCCATGTACGAGGACTCACTATCTTAAAATGGTTTTACTCCATCTCGTTTAACCAAACAAGGGACCCAAAGAAAATATCAAACAATGAAGAAAGCCACAAAACCATCACAAAATCTTTTTAAAACAGCCAAGAAAATATCACTGCTAATCATTCAAATAGCTAATTTCAATCATGAAATAGAGGCATAAAAATTACACAAAATTCAAAGTGCCCAAATTAAAATTCTAAGCCCGACCCAGTTCATATTTTGGCGTTCCAAGTTGGAATCCACCTAAAATTTTTGATTTTAAGACACATAATGAGGTGTTGTACTAAAAAATGTCATTTAATGCAAGGCTGCGCAAAAACATGAAAAATGAAAGTGTCCAAATTAAAAATCAGACAAAGACCTAGTTCATATTTTGACATTTCTACATGGAATCCAATTTTAATTTACATTTTTGACATGAGGTAAAAGAGAAGCAATAAAAAATGTCATTTTACAAGAAGTACAAATTTGGGCAAAAATGAAAGTGCTCGAAACCAAAATTTGCCAAAGACCCAGTTGATATCTTGGCATTTCTATGAGAAATCCACCTTTAGTTTTCATTTAAACAGGTGATTAAGGAACAGCAATAAAAAATGTCATTTTAATAATAGGCACAAACTTTTGGCCAAAACAGAAAGTGTTCTAAATTCGTTTTAGACTCCAACCCAGTTGAGATTTGGATGATTTCAAGTGAATCTCAAAGTTGGATTTGAGTTTAAAATAGGAAATTTGTAGAGATTTAAAAAAGATTCAAACTGTCTCCAAAATAAATTCCATAACTAGGCTGAAACGAAAACGCAACAACTAAAATGCTATAACGACACCCAGAGCAACCAAGATTCCCAAAAAATTTAAAAATGCACTCATGCATCAATTTATAACTCAGAAATTCAAGAAAGTCATAGAAAAATACCTCAAATTTGCCCAAATATGAAATGAAGAAATGCTCTTTCAGCAAGTCACAACGAGATTCCAAAATGGAGTACCAAGACAACATAGCCATGCTGAACCTCCGGAGCCACTGACCACAAATTTCTTCTCAAAAATTCTCCATGATTCTTCCCCAACTCAACTGCCCAAATTATGGGGTTTTCTCCTCTTTCCCCAAAACAAAAATTTTCTTCTCTCCCCAAAATAATAACTACCCCAAAAAAAACAAAATAATAAATATATCTATCTCCAAAACAAGCTTGCCCCTTATTTTATTTTAACAAAACTCCTCCACACAATAAAAAATGAAATAAAACATTTTATTAAATAAGTTATTAAAACTCCCCAAAGCAATTAATTAAATTCACTAAATGAGCAACATTAAAATACACAAAGCTTCCCCCCCAAAAGGGATTAATAAATTCATTTAAAATTTATAAATGGAATATAACATTCTCTCGAGTGATCAATAAAAAATATTAATATTTAAAACCTCATGGAAAAGAAACCATTTGAATCTCTCCTCAATAAAATACTATAAAATACCATATTTAAAAATCACTAAAAGATGTCAATGAAAACACATCAAGACACCGAAAACCAATTAAATATATGTAAAACCACATAAAAGATTCACAAAAACCATAACAAAATACCTCAACAAAACATACTAGAAAATCACTTATGACAGAAGGGTGCTTCAGACGTTACCATTAGGTAATCGGATGGTAAGGCAACAACATGAAAACACTGCCCTAACAGGGTATAGTGGGCTAGGATAGGGAAAATTTGGCCTATGAATACCTCCAGTAATCACCATCGGGGAATATGAGTATGGTCAAGCCTGTGGATCTAGGCAGAGTCGATACTTAGTACCTTCATCACTTCCAATTACATGTCAAAGTACATGGGCATATACATATAGTCCAAAGCAACATCAATCATCAGGAAGGGAGTCATGATATGATAAGCCTCTCGAATATGAGTGTTACGACCTCATCCCTTTCCTATCCATAATCGTACATAAGCAATGATAACAATATATAAACATTTAAGCATGTAATCCAAAATATTAACCAATCATGATAATTTTTCCTTACTCATCAATGTATAATCTCATTATATCAACATTTAACATTTTAAAATATCAAATCAAAAATCAAAATACTATCTTACCAGCCTGGGTTTAGAGAGGTGTTACATCCTCCCTCCATAAGATTTGACTTACTCTTGAAAGTCATGTAAACTCAATATGCAGCCATGTCACACATTAGTACTCAAAATATAATAATCAACATTAAAAAATTGTCCTTCCTTCCAACAATGAGAAACATAATCTACATCTTTCATCACTAAACGAGATAAAGAGGACATCCATTTAACATTCACCTTTCTAAGAATCATTATCAATATATTGACATATGGCTTACTCATAAGGTCTCAACATGAAACAAAATAACATGGTTAATCTTACTAACATCACGTGTGCCACAACTCTCAAAATAAGCATTTAATTTAACATCCACATTCATTCAAGGATAAATTAATTTCCACTAAGAAGAGGTTAAAGAAGACACATAAGCACTCAATTCTTCCAACACACCATAATTTTCAACAATATTTGTTTTCCACACACTTCCAATCTCACACATAACATATTTGGCATCATTTTCAACCAAAATATAACAATTTACACTTTCTAAAGTACAATAAGCCAACCTTTGAACTTTTCATATGAAACCATATCCAAGATGAAACATGCATTTATACATACATACATACTTACATCACTGGGAATCACATCACAAGGCTACACAAGGGTGCTTCTAGACATTGGTAAGCATCATACTAATCCATGATACATAATCCATGAGCCAAGAGCCAATATCCATCTCAAATAATCCATACCTCACACTCAGTGGTTTGATGGTGTTAGGCCACACACACATGGTGAGACCATCCAAACAAGACCACAATGACCTATCTCTTGTTGAATAAGGTGGTTAGCCTCCAAGAGATAGTCATCACACAGGTGGGTAGTGGGTCCTAGCTGTGAAACAACCCACATACCCCCATCCTCAAGGTTCCCTGTGTCTACTTCCTCATATACACTCAATCGAGTTTGGCTCTCCTATTCTCGATGAGGAATCACATTACAACACAAGACCAACATTTGAAAACAACAAATAGAAAACTAGTTTAGCCACCAAAGATCATAAATAATTATCAAATAAAGATTCAATTTCAGCAATAAAGCAAGAAATGCGCACAATTTCAACACTAAATCAAATGTAACCTCAAGGGCTACGTGAAAAGAAATTTCACAATCTGTGGTTGAACCATCACAAACAAGAAAAATAAAAAAATTTTGGTCCTCACAATCAAAGTGAAAATCATCAATAACCAAAAGAAGATTCACAATCTTCGAAATGGCACAATACATAACTATGTGACTAAACTAGCCACCAAACGAGGAAGGAGGGAACAAAGTCTAACTATCATAATAGCCCCTCATGTGTGGTGGAGTGAACACACCAACCACATGGCATCAAGTGTAGTCCTCAGCTGCACCTCGCATTGTGTCATCACACAGCATGGACTCGCCAAGTGGCCCACACATTGCTTGGCTATCTGCATGGAATGTACACCTCATCCACATCCCACATCAAGTCTCAGTGCGGCATGGTCATACGCCAGCTAGAGAAGGCACGTACTGGTTGTATGCCGTATGGAAGTGTGTCTATGGCTCCACGGAAGTAGGCACACACAGAACACACCCAGCATAGTGATACCTCGTGGAAAGGGCACACGCAGGTACTCACCGTAGCCAGAGGTATACATGGCTAGGACATACCCATATTCCAACTGACCTAAACACTGTCAAGAGAAAACATGAGTGTCCCTCTACAAGTGTACGAGGCCCCATCACGCTCATCACACAAGTAGGCTACCATAACACAATCTCATAGTGCACCTCCATGCGTCTAAGCATGTGGAATCATCACCAACACTATGTCGGAACATCAGTGCAGTGTGGCATCATATCGATGGCATCATGGTAGAACACATGCAAATATGGAATAAATAGTGCATATATGAGTATATAAAAGAATATGGGGCTACTTGAGTCTCACCTCTCATGTGGACGATGTCAACTCACTAATGCCAACTCAACATCCCTACAGATGGCCAAGCAATATGAACAAACCAATGCTATTGTATACAAAGTTGGGGATTAGGCTAGCACATATGGATCAAGTACCCTGATCCATCATAAGGGGAAGTAGTGAGAACTTTCCTCGGGATCGGTTGAGTTGAGAATGCTCTGTGCTGCAACATGCATATGCTATACACTATGCCCAAAGAACTTTGTGGCTGCTACTACCCCTTCATAGATTGAGGGACTAGAGAACCAAAAGAAGAGATTCTATGAAACTAACTTTTGGTTGCTCTTCATATATATGTAAATTTCAACCACACATGGGTTGGCCCTCAATCAAGTAACAAACATACAAACACACATAATGGTATGGTTAATCCCACACCCCAAATACAACATATCCTCCATGGATGGGTACAAAGTCTCAGCATCCCATGGGCACACAAAGCAAGTACGGGGTATTCACAACACTCAACATGTGCACTAACACAGGATGTTCACATAACAAGGAGTACCTTTTTCTAATTTCCTCTTACCAGAATAAAGCCATTATCCACCTCTAATTATGCAACATCAATACAACTTTCCAAGAACATGGACTCCCAACATCCATACAATACATCATAGTGCTACATGGAGTAAATCAACAATGCCATAACAACTTTCACATTCAAAGTTCACTTTCATTAAATGGTAAATCACCTGACTACACACATATGTTATCCATATTTATTTCCCACACATAGTGCAATATCATTATAATGTTTACTCAAGACAAGGTATGAAACATTATCACCTTGAAACATTTATTTAACATTTTTCATTTTGAATCCAGGTACAATAATTTAAAATCTACATGATTTCTTAAGTCTTAACAATAAAGTTGGGGGCTATAGGCCTCACCAACAAGATGCACCTATCATGCAATTATCATTAACACACAAATGGTTTCACGAATCCCTTTTTCTCTAAACTTTTACTTAATTCAAAATGATTTTCTATTCATATTATACATGTTCCATGATTATGAATGCAACTTGGGGACTTAGGTCCTTTACCCAAGGTTAGATCTAATAAAACAAATCTTCATGAATGCATAACATTTGCTCATAAGAGACAAGCATACAATGGTTTTCAATACACCACACATTCCAGGATAGGAATCTTCATTAAACCAATGAGAAGAGAGAGAAAGAGAGGGAGATTTACAATTCTAACATAGGCACGAATGTAAACATGTTTTCATCATCACACAATCACTTTCTCACAAAGGCATCAATCATGCAAGAGCATGCAGTAATCTCTATGAACTAACAATATGATCATTCATTTTCTATTACCATATTTATAGTCTCAATACAATATAACATGCAAAAACAACTCCAAAACCACATAGGGTCAATCTCGCAATTATTAACACAAGGAGGTACCACACAAGAAGACATGCACCAAAAACTTGCATGATAACGAAAACAAAAAAAAAACTCAGGAAGAGAATACACACAAAAGGAACTTCTTGGCACCCTCAAGGTCAAAAAGACCTTCCCACTATATGAACAAAGAAATCAACCAAGGGTAATTTTAGGTAACACATGTCACCTACAACCCACCAACAAGCTAAGGTCCAACATGGCCACCCGCAACACAAGATATAGGAAAGCAATCAATCTCAACCTCGAGAGACTCTCAACCAAGGGAATCACTCCAATCTCGTAGGGTAAGGCAAGAACTAGGAGGCATCATTCCTTCGCAACATGAGCCAGGGTTAGGAAACTCAACCCTCTAAAATGCAATACTAAGGCACTCAAAGCAAGAGGTCCTATGACTATCTCACTGCAACAAGCACTTGGAACACACACATCAAGCACACTGCAACCACACGGCTGCAACCACACTCAAGGACCACTGAAGAGTCAAAACCCTATTCACGAAAGAGCCACACATCAAGAAGGAGACCAATCAGAATACACTTCTCGGTAGGCTTGAGGGTCTAACTAACCCTCACACAAAAGCATTCCTCGACAGGACATGCAAGGGGCGGGAAACAACAACACTTGTTGCCATCCACAACACACAACACACCAAGCAGGTAACAACCATAAACAAGGATCCCAGTGCTACAACATGGGTTCCACCTCTAACTTTGCCTTTGGCTTTGCCCTTAGGGGAATCCTAAAAGAAACAAGGAACACATTAAAATAGATCATCACAAGGATGATCTAAACACCACACTAAGGCATCAACGCTAATCAACAAGACTATGAAAACAATATAACAAGCTCATGCCACACACGCAAAACACAACATAACATAGAATGATCAAGTATGCCAGAGCTCCTAGTGTGTGAACATGGGCTTTGATACCAGATGTAACATCTCGCTATGCAACCCCAAAGGGTAAGAGCCAAAAGGGGACAAGATAATTTTTTTTTGAAAACATAAAGAATAACTTGCACACAAAGCTATTGCAAAAATGATATAATGACAACAAACATGGCCAAACATGGCCGAACACAACCCAAAGGAGAGGACTAATCTACCCTCTAGAGAAAAATCCAAACAGGAGCAAACATAGTAGCTCCAGAAACTTTGCTCCGGAACTTCCAGCTAAGAAACTTCAAGCTACAGAACTTCTGACTATAGAAGTTTCAACTATAGAACTTCCAGCTACGGAACCTCTGCTCTAGAACTTCCTGCTCCGGAACCTTTGCTCTAGAACCATCTACTCCAGAACCTTCTGCACTACTCTAGAACCTCTACTCTGAAACTTTCTGCACTACTCCAGAACTTTAGCAGCACTACTCCAGAACTTTGGCAACACTGGTCTGGAACTTCTGCACTACTCCAGAACTTTGACAGCAGTGCTTCGAAACTTTTGCACTACTTCAGAACTTTGGCAGGACTGCTCTGGAACTTTGGTAGCACTGCTCTGAAACCTTCCTGCACCGATGCTCTGAAACTTTGCAACAATGACACAGGAAGCAGCGATGTGACATAACTTTTGCAGCTACAACACAAAACATTAACAAAAGGCGGTGTTGCTCTAGAATTTTTGCAGCTACAACACAAAACACTAACAAAAGGCGACATTGCTCTAGAACTTTTGCAGACTAAAACATGAAGGAAATATACAACCAAAATTCTAATTTTTGCATGGAAAATATTGAAGAAAAGCCATAAAGATCATCAACAAACAAGCAAGCCCGATACCAACATTGGAACCTGTAAACAAAATATAAACATCACATTTTTTTTCATTAATCTATATGATTACATTTTCACTCTCAAGCGAGTACAATATACATAGAGGAATAAGTATGAATACAATAGAATTGTCATGAAAAAAATACATCATTTGATAGGATAAATAGAGAAGAGGGGATTATTCCAACTAGTGCCCCAACAACCTGTATGCTAATCCCCAATGGTGGTGGCAATGCCTCCCTACCATGTGGACTCAAAAGAGGCCACCCCACCGTACTCAGAGGTAGTCACAAGGCAAGGGAACATATGGCCAACACTCACATCAGACATGAAGCATACATAGAATCCAATGAATTAAAGCCAATATCACAACATGAGATTCTCATAGAATGACATGTTGGATAATACTCACGACTATTAGGGCATGAGGTGCTAGACTGCGAACTCGATAAAATGCCATCATGTGTGCTCGAAGAGATGGCATCACACGGAAATAGGTACACTTCTCATAAGGACGAGGGAAAATTCAATCATGCCCAAATCAATGCCCTGCAGATGGATAACTCAACACCCTACAGACGGATAGGCCATCTTGAGTACGTCCTTAGCCTTTACAAGCACTCAAGGCCATGCACGAGGACTCACTATCTTAAAATGGTTTTACTCCATCTCATTTAACCAAATGAGGGACCCAAAGAAAATATGAAAAAATGAAGAAAGCCACAAAACCATCACAAAATCTTTTTAAAACAGCCAAGAAAACATCACTGCTAATCATTCAAATAGCTGATTTCAATCATGAAATAAAGGAATAAAAATTACACAAAATTCAAAGTGCCCGAATTAAAATTCTAAGCCCAACCCAGTTCATATATTGGCGTTCCAAGTTGGAATCCACCTTCAATTTTTGATATTAAGACCCATAATGAGGTGTTGTACTAAAAAACACCATTTAATGCAAGGCTGGGCAAAAACATGAAAAATGAAATTGTCTGAATTAAATATCAGACAAAGACCTAGTTCGTATTTTGAAATTTCTACATGGAACCCAATTTTAATTTACATTTTTGACATGAGGTAAAAGAGCAACAATAAAAAATGTCATTTTACAAGAAGCACAAATTTGGGCAAAAATGAAAGTGCTCAGAACCAAAATCTGCCAAAGACCCAGTTGAGATCTTGGCATTTCTATGAGGAATCCACCTTTAGTTTTCATTTAAATAGGTGATTAAGGAGCAGCAATAAAAAATGTCATTTTAACAATAGGCACAAATTTTTGGCCAAAATAGAAAGTGTTCTAAATTCGTTTTGGACTCCAACCCAGTTGAGATTTGGATGATTTTAGGTGAATCTCAAAGTTGGATTTGAGTTTAAAGTAGGAAATTTGTACTGATTTAGAAAAGATTCAAACTATCTCTGAAATAAATTCCATAACCAGACTGAAACAAAAATGCAACAACTAAAATACTATAATGATACCTAGACCATCCAAGGTTCCCAAAACATTTAAACATGCACTCATGCATCCATTTATAACTCAGAAATTCAAGAAAGACACAAAAAAATACCTCAAATCTGCTAAAATATTAAATGAAGAAATGCTCTTTCAGCAAGGCGCAACGAGATTCCAAAATGGAGCAACAAGAAAACATAGCCATGCTGAACATCTGGAGCCACTACCCACAAATTTCTTCTAAAAAATTCTCCATGATTCTTCCCCAACTCAACTGCCCAAATTATGGGGTTTTCTCCTCTTTCCCCAAAACAAAAATTTTCTTCTCTCCCCAAAAGAATAACTACCCCCAAAAAAACAAAAGAATAAATATATCTATGTCCAAAACAAGGTTGCCCCTTATTTTATTTTAACAAAACTCCTCCACACAATAAAAAATGAAAAAAAAACATTTTATTAAACAAGTTATTAAAACTCCCCAAAGCAATTAATTAAATTCACTAAATGAGCAACATTAAAATACACAAATCTTCCCCCCCAAAAGGGATTAATAAAATCATTTAAAATTTCCAAATGAAATATAACATTCTCTCAAGTGATCAATAAAAATTATTAAAATATCATATTTAAAACCTCATGGAAAAGAAACCATTCAAATCTCTCCTCAATAAAATACTATAAAATACCATATTTAAAAATCACAAAAAAAATGTCAATGAAAACACATCAAGACAATAACAACCAATTATATATATAAAACCACATAAAAGATTCATGAAAACCATAACAAAATACCTCAACAAAACATACTAGAAAATCACTTATGATAGTAGGGTGCTCTGGACATTACCGTTAGGTAACCGGATGGTAAGACAACAACATGAAAACACTGCCCTAACAGGATACAATGGGCTAGGATAGGGGAAATTTGGCCTATGACTATCTCCAGTAACCACCATCAGGGAATATGAGTACGCTCAAGCCTGTGGATCCAGGTGGAGTTGATACTCAATACCTGCATCACTTTGAGTTAGACATCAAAGTACATGTACATATACATATAGTCTAAATCAACATTAATCATCAGGAAGGGAGTCATGATATCGCAAGCCTCTCGAATATGAGTGTTACGACCTCATCCCTTTCCTATCCATAATTGTACAGAAGCAATGATAACAATATATAAATATTTAAGCATGCAATCCAAAATATTAACCAATCATGATAACCTTTCCATACTCATCAATGTATAATCTCATTATATCAACATTTAACATTTTAAAATATCAAAT
>VDFB02373365.1:318543443-318690943 GCA_007258455.2 Sequoia sempervirens
TCTACATTCTTCATGGCCACTTCATGTTAGATTGTTGATTTACATCTCAAGACATCATTCAAGGTATCATTGTTCATATTTCATGTTTCATGTTCATATTTCATTGTTTCATCACAAGGTTTAATTACCTAAATGGAGTTTGACCATGGCAAACCCTTATTTCCTAACAAATGAACAATTTTTTCTCTCTTTACATGTGTGATTGTAGATCTAGGTGTCTTGGAGCTTGAAGATTAGTTTTCAAGGTTGAAGAAATTCATCAAAGTTGTCACAAGGTTGCTATCTTCGTGGAAAGTCACCTACAAGTTGCAAATTATGGTTTCAAACCCAAAACTAAAGTGTGGAAGGAAGACCAAAGATTGGAGGCATGATTTAGATCTTGACCCTCTAAAAAATTAGAATGGGACTGAGACACCACTTGTGGCATATGAGTCCTAGTATATAACACATTTTCAGGTTTCAGGAGATTTAGATCATACACTATCATATTCTAGTTTCAGCACAAAAAACTTAATATTTTTGGACTAAGTCGCCCAAACTAGCATATGAACTCGTACAAGTGGGCACCAAATAGTAGGTTTATAGGGTTTTGGAGCTTGTTTTGACCTCATCACTCTCCTAGGTTCACCTTTGTACTTTCCTAGTCTTTGATTATGCAATTTAGGTTCATTTCCTAGGTCATTTAGTTATGTTTTGCATGGTACTTTGCATGTTACATTCATTTCTTGTCTTTCCAAGAACAAGCTTGGTGGTGAACCCCCTTTTAGTCTCTAAACATACCCTAGGACACCTAATTGCATATTTCTTTCCCTTATTCTATCATTGCATTGAGATCTCTAAGGTATCCTTGAATGAAACAAGAGTGAAATAGGAGCAGAAACTTGTGCTCCATTTCCTAAAAGGTAGGGAACCTTATTTTCGTTGTTACAATTTGAAAAGGATTGAATAACAAAGACTATTAGACCTCCTTTGTATCATTTAGAGAAAATGGATCATATAAATTATGACAATAGGATTATCATGTAGTTTTAAATATAGGACCTCAATCTTGACATATGTATTTTAACATGTGGCATGCCAGTCAAATATGTATTGTGTTGTTGAGGATCATCTTACTTCTAAGAAATTAATAGTAGGTATGCCTAGAAATAGAGGGGTGGTGTCTATTAGAACTTAATGTTTATTTGGGATCCCCAGTTAATATTATTGATTTAAATTACATTGATATAAACTCCATTTTGATATAAGATTTAACCTTTCACAAAAAATAAAATTTAATCATATATTTGAAAGTGATAATTAATTAATTAAATTAATTTATTAATTAAAACACCTAAGATTATAACCATCGAGGTCAATTACATCCCAAACTAATATTTAAACGATTCTCTAAGTTAAAATAAAATATATTGTTGTATAAAAGAAAAAACAAGTGCTCTAAAGAGCTCAAGACCCTGAAGGGAGAATTTTTTTTGTCTATGATATTAGAAGGTGTAATGATAGGTGTGGTTGAATGTTTTTGCATAATGTTGAATAGTTGTGAGGATGGAATAGCAAAAATATTGATGGTACAATTTTGGAAAGCAATTTTTTTATCGTATATATATATTCACATGTACATAGCAATAGATATATAATGACAGATGCATACATATGTGCATATATATGTAAATCATGGAGGTAGAAATAGTAGAGAAATCAAGAAAGAGATAGGTGTAGTTTTCAATAAGAAAATAAAATATTAAGAACATTTGATGAAGGAGCAAGGGAAGAAAAATAATGTATTATAGTATGAACATGTAAATGGGGTTGTCCTAATCAGTTTCTCCATAGCATAATGCAATGAGCAGATAAATTTTTTGCTAATGTAGATCTCGGCTATGCGTCTTTTCTCTTGGGAAGTATGGCTCATCATTTAGAATTGATCTTGTAATTGCAAGTATTGTGTAGGTAGATATTATGGGTAGATGTATTACTCATTTTGTAACTTGTACATCTTGACCAACCATATTTAATTATGAAGTCAATAAAGAAAGAATTAATGATTTTGAAACAAATTGAGACATGTAGGTAATGTATTGTACCTATTCATATTCAGATTTGCATGTATACATGTAAAATCCATTTATAGACAATAGCTATATATAAAATTGAAAATTAAATGTTCATATTTATTTCCTTATTTAACTATAGCAAACATACTATTTATTTGTTGTTTGAATAAATGTAAACTATTTATGTTGGTTTATAAATTTGGATCACTTGTTCAAAGTATTTGTAAATTAGTCTAGTGAGTAAAATTGTCGTAGCAAATTGTTGAAAACATGTAAAAATTGTTTTCAAATTGTTTTTCAAAGCAGTTAGTAATTTTACCATGCATTTAAAAAATGAATTAACGATTATCTATGTATTGTGAAAGCACAAAATAGAAAACATTAATTAAGAATCTTCTTCAAAATAGAGTATAAGTCAATTCAATTTAGACGAAAGTGGAAGATTGAACAGGGTGAGGTGAAAGCATATATATAGTTAAACTTAGTAAAAGAAATTGCTATTGTAGTCATTTCTATATTGATATATTGAAAGAATAATAATTGGAACAATACATGTAATGAAACAAATGATTAGATTTATATATATATACACTGATAGTAAATATGTGAATGTTGTGCTTGTGAGAAAAATTATTGCAATTATTCTAAACATTTAATGTTTTTTTTTTATAAATATTTTAGTTTCCAAATAAAGTGTATTTTTTGAATAATTGTATGTATTGTTAATTTAAAATAAGGTAATGCACTCGATTATTGAGAAGATCTGGGAATTCATTGTTGGAAATATAATTTAACTATTATCAATTTTTTTAAATTCCCAAAAATGACTTTTTTTACATTTGCAGTACAATAGACATAGTTGAAGATGTGAGCACTTTCTATTAAGTTGGGCATAAATCTCATTTTGATTTAATAAATTCAAGTGCGGGAATAGAAAAATTCTCAAGAAAAGAAATAAGATAAATGATAAATAGGTATAGCAGAACACAATACTGTACAGTGTCGGTATGAAGAATGCATGGGAAGAGACAAGTACATCAACAACCCCATCAAATATTACAAATGGCAATGCTCATTAGATTGAGTAGTATTATTAAAACAAATTAGGAAAATAGGATAAGGATGAGGAAAATAGGATTGCATCTAAAATGAAGAGCAACCCTTTTTCTTTCAAAAACCACATATATGTAGATACACATACATATATATACATAGAAATGTATATGTGTATACACACCTGATTATATGTAGACACAGGTGCACATACATATATATATATAGATATATATATATATATATCTACATATATATTATATGCGCATATATCAAGACTTACATACATGCAAGAACATATGCATTGACACATACATACATACATACATATACATATATATGCATAAACATTTACAAGTGAAAAATGAAAATATATATGTATGTATATACATTCATATACACCTATGTACATACATACACATATGTAACTGTATGTGTGAAAAGTTATATATTTGCATATGTAAATACATATAAACACATATAGACATGTATAAACATATAGCTTTATATATACATATTGACATATGCATATATATGTATGTGTCGTTCTATAGTTTTTTACATGCTTGTATTTTATGGGTTAATGTCTACTGTTTGTTGTTGTATGCATTTTTAGCACATAGGCATCGCATTGCAATTGTGCTTGAATCTAATAAATAGCAATGAAAATTAGGTTGAAGCAAGTGTGATATATCTGGGTATTAAACCATTATATTTAACACTATTGTAGCTAGAGCTCTTGACAATGCACAAAGATATATATCTATATGCACATACACATATATATATACACACATACAGATACATACATACATACATACATACATACATACATATATGTGTGTGTGTGTGTGTGTGTGTGTGTGATAGAAATTTTTTTCCCTTTGCTTGGCATGAGATTAATTGGACTTAATGAGGCCTTAATCTAGTGTTGTGAGGTATTTTATGCATCCACACTAGGTCTTTGACCCTTGAAAACTAAATAAAATGCTTTTAACAACGTCTTGTGAAGGTGTTCTGAAGTGTTGTAAAACATTTCTACACTTTTCCAGACTCTATTCATTACAATTCACCTAAAAACCACCTTTTCATCACTAAACAAGTCCTATTTTGAAGTGTTGTAAAGTCTTATAACAAGATTTCATTCTTCTCTAGGCATAACTTCACTATTTATCCCTTTCTCATGCTTTATTTGACCCCTTTATTCTCTCATATGTCTTAATTAAGTGTATTTTTGAATGTTAACCCAACAAACAACATTAAATACAACTTAATTCTTGACACCCATTTTTCAGGTCCTAGGTGGGACACATTCGACATGGGTGGCGAATGAGTCCCCCTTGGTTCTAAATTCAAAATTTTAAAAATTTCCTTTCGGGTTTTTATTCAAAATCATTTGATGTTGGCCTATGATGAGGTATGAATAGGTAAATAAGGCACAAGGTTGTATAAATAAGTGTTTTTCTTCTCATTTTCTATCTCTCTCGCATTCATCCATTCAATTTCATAATCATTCTTCATCATTCATTCATCAAGTCAAGCAAGTTAGGGCTTTCACTTTACAAGTCATCAATTTAGTTTCCTAAGACATCCAAGGGCATATTGTACATGTTTTGTTGCAGACTTTCAAGATCAATAATCATGGAAAGGTAATCTATTGCATTATTGCATGTTTCATTCTATTCTCTCTCTATCTTGGTTTAATTACCTAAACGAGGTTTGACCAAGGAAAACCCCCATGCCCTAACATTCAAAATTTCTTCTTCTCTTCTTGTGTATATGTAGATTTAGGTCCTTTAGAAGCTTGGAAATCATTGTAGATTAAGTTGCAAAGTTGTTAAAGTCCTCTCTTAATTCAATAAGTCAAAGAATCAATAAAATCTCATTTTCAAACCCGTGAATTAGAGTTTCAGAAGAGGACACCTGTAGGGCATCAAAGTGTAGATTGAAGGCTTCAAAATCCACTCTTGAATATTCAGAAATTCAAAAGTGGACTCATTCACCATAGGTGGTGAATGAGTCCCACTTCCAGGTTAGTTTTATGTTTTCTGCATTTTCTAAAACCCTTTTGATAGAAACAAATTCCAACTCAATTTACCAGAATTGGGATTGATTTGCCAAGAATGGTGAATGAATCCCACCAGGCCTAAAAAACAACATCAACAGTGTTTTAGAAGCAATTTTCAGTCTCCTTCAAGCTTTCAGGTGCATAGTTTCATTTTGATTCATTTCTATTTCATTTCTCCATTCGTTTGTAGGTGATATTGCAATACACAATGTGTTTTCAAACAAGTTGTTTTACATTAGTTTCTTTTCATTAATTAGTCAATTTTATTAGTTCTTTGCATTCAAACATTACATCTAGGAATTTTCCATCCATATCACACTAATCTTTGAATGTAAACATAAGCATTTTTAGACCCGTTTTTCTTCATTTAGGTGAAAAACCCTAAAAGTGTTAGAAAGAAAGTAGGTCCCAAAAATCTATGTTTCAGTATGTAGAATACATACATACATATATATATATATATATACATACATACACACAGACACATATATATACATACATATATACATACACACACACACATATATACATACATACATACATACATACATAAATACATACATACATATATATGTATATATGTATGTATACATATCTATATATATAATTGTATATAGGTATGCCTCTGTGTGCATGTATGTACATACACACACATGCACAAAAACATATATATGTGTATGTATGCATATATACATACATACATACATATATATATATGCATACACACATATATATGCATAAACATTTACACAAGGAAAATATAAATATATATGTATGTATATACATCTATATACACATATGTAACTGTATGTGTGCAAAGTTATATATGTGCATATGCACATACATATAGACATATATATACATGCATATACACTTAGCTTTATACTTACATATCGACACATACATATATATGTATGTGTCATTTTGTAGTTTTTTGCATGCTTGTATTTTATGGGTTAATGTCTATTGTTCATTGTTGTTTGGGTTTTGTGCACATAGGCATTTCATTGCAACTGCACTGGAATCTAATAAATAGAAATGAAAATTAGGTCGAAGCAATAGGGATATATCTGGGTATAAAACTATTATATTTGATGCCATTGTAGTGAGAGGTCTTGACAATGCACAAATATATATATATATATATATGCATAGACACACATGCACACACACACATATATATAGACACATACAAATACATATGCATATATATGTATATATATGTATGTATGTATGTATACATATCTATATATATACTTGCATATATGTATGTCTCTATGTGCACATATGTACATACACACACAAAAGAAAACACATGTGTGTATGTATGTATATATGTGTGTGTGTGTGTGTGTGTATGTATGTGTATATATATATATATATGTATGTATGTGTATATATATGTGTGTGTATGTATGTATTATGTATGTATGTATAAATGTATGTATATATATTTAGATAAGACAGTGTTAAGTATCTAGGTAAACAATTGACAACAACCCATAAAAGCAACCCATGATTGTGAAGGATCGAAGAAGAAAGGCTAACCCATATTTAAACTCACAAACACCACCCCAACAAATGGTCAAACAACACAAAGAATACTTTTCTCAACAAAATTTAAACTTGAAAATGGAGAAATATTGAAAACATTGACTATTCTCATTGTCATCCAATAAATTGAAATGCAACTAACTATTTAACTCGGCAACAGACAAAAACCCATAAAGAATAGTGAAGCATAGACATAAAGACACAAAAAACCGATAAAAGTTTTTTCATAAACCCTAGTTTTCCAAGAAATCCTATCCTATATTGACATTCACACACACAATTTGAGGAAGCTAAAAAAGAGCATAAATAATACTTTCCTCAACAAAATTAGAACTTGAAAATCCAAAAATATTTAAAATATGTACTATTTTCATCTTCATTGGCTAAATTGAAATTCAATTAACTATTTAACTCAACACAAATCCATAAAGAATAGCGAAGAATAGACATGTATCAAAATGAGAATAAATATGCCCATCTAAGTACAGTGTGTAAGAAATGTCATATCTGATAGATTACAATGAAAAGTATAATGTATAATTGGTGTGAATCCAAATAGTTTTATGCACATAGAGTCAATGAACTAGAAGTATGTGGAAATGATAACATTATTGTGATTATATCTATGTGGATATCAATCAACGTCAACTGGGCCTCCTTATGAAACTTCACTGATATAGGTAACTACATGAAGAGATTAGAGGTAGCAATTGGCTTATGTTATTAATAGTTGAAAGAATAAAACTTGCAAATATTAGAAAGAGAAATTGTTTCATATAGAAGATAGTGAAAATCGGAAAATTGGTACAAGTACGTTTATGGTCGCTCCCGAGAGAACAAAAAGGACAGGAGCTTGATACCAAAATCCATTGATGGGGAGTGTATTTGAGTCGATTAGAAGAGTTGTTAGTTATCCGCAACAAAGGAGGAAGCACTAATGAATTATTGTGTTAACTATGGAATTGAACATAAAACAATTAGTGATAAAGATAATGAAAGAGGAAACAAAAAACAAAATGTAGAATACAATAGTGCAAATAATGTTAAAACTTACAAATGGTTGCTTTCTTGTTTTGAAAATGAAAGAGATTACACCTGGCTGGAGAAAAGTTGTGATGTTGATTAATTTTCTTGAGAAAATGAACATATAATGCAAAGAATGAGTGCAAACAAGATATAGAAACTTACAAACTAGTTTTTTTTCACCTTGAATATTGTTTGTGTAAAGCTTCCCAATAGACATGGATTTTGTAGAGATATGAAGCCACAATAATGTTTTTTTTGCATCAAATGTATAAGATGTAGATCTTGTGAACACAGAGAGACGTGTTTGTCATTTGTAGTACCCCTCCATTTTGCTCATGTTTTATGATAGCATGTTTTACTTTGATAGACCCTGATACTTTGTTTTGATGTATTTGATCGTTGACAGTAGAGCGATGGTGGATTTATTTTATGATGTGATGATACACTATTTGGTGGTGATTATTTCTGACATGCTTTATGTTAGCATAGATGTTTACTTGAGATGATATTGCTATATATGCTTATGGTAGATTAATTGATATTTATTTTGTTAGTTTGTTATGATATTGTATTGGTGAGGAGAACGAAATTGCATCACTCGCTTGTGAGTGCCCTGTGATTTCCGTGATTTTCTCTTCATGGTGTGTTTGAATCATGGATTATATACATGTATGATATATGTATGATTGCAAGATTGTAGGTAAATGACATTGGCTCCACCTAGTTTCACAGGTCTGAGTGTGTCCAGACTTAACGGTAATGTTGATTGGGAGATAGTAATGAAGTTTTTCCTAGTCTAGCCTCAAACCTAGTCATAGTATGTCATCAGTTAGGTCTGGTATGTTTGGTTTTCAAGTCTATGTTTGTCTTGTTATTTGTTATGCAAGGTTTATTTTGTGAATTTAATGTTAGAATAATGTTCTTTATAATTTAGTGCTTATTTAATTAATTTTAAATATTGTAGTTTAAAAAAAAAGCTTCTTATTTTAATTTAATTAATTAAATTAGTTTATTTGGTAAAATAGTTTAATTATTGTGATTAAAGTTATTTTATTAAATAAATAAACTAATTGATTAAATTTCCTATTATTGAGTTAATAGATTTAATATAGTTTAAATGCTTTTGTGTGAATTGGAATTTTAAATATGTATAAAGAAAAATGAAATTAATTTTTGAATTTTTTAAATTCTATAAAATAGAATAATTCTTTATAATTGTTAAAATAAAATATCTGTGAGTTTGTTAGAAGATATTTTTGATTTTCCATGTGTGTTAGTAAAATTAAATGCAAATTTTTGTTGAGGAATTTCTCAGAGAGAATATTGCCAGAACTGGAAAAGGCAAGAAGGCACTTCACGGGAAAGAAAAGAAACAGAGAATTGCTGGAAAAATTGTTTTTTTTTTTGGGGTTTTGGTTTTTAAAGAAATTTGGAAGAGGTTCTCAGGATTATTTTTTGGTTCAGTTATTTGCATCTGTCTGTAAGTGGATGTTTGGAAAGGGCTTAGAAATTGCATGCAGCAGTAAAAGCTTTGCTCCAACTTTCAATTCTTGAAGCTATAGAAAAACAAGTTATTTGCTATTTATTTAGTTATATTGCTGATTTGAAAAGATTGCCTGTATAAATATTTAATTTTGTAGAAGTTTTTTTAAATTTACAAAATAGAAAGATTGCCTAAAGAAGAAAATTAGATTGAAGCTTCTGTACTTCTCGGTAAAATTCTGTTGAAAATATTTTTGTAGAAAACTTGTTACCTCTCTGTGTAAAATTTCGAAACAAAACTTTCATAGAGGGTTATTGTTAAACAATAGAAAATTCTCAAAATGAAACAAAAGAAAATATTTGTAGATTTGTAAATGAAACTCACTGATTAATTTGAGGAAACAGAAACCTCTGTGATAAACTTTGCTAAATATTTCCTGTAGAAAATTCTTTATTAAGATTTTCTCTTCCCGAGCAATCTTTCTAATTTATTGTTTATATATATATATATATATATATATATCTATATATATACATAATTACATAAATTATGCATTTGAAATCATGTAAAATACTCAGAGAAATTTTATTAAAAACAAAATTTCTTGAAGAATTGTCGTACAGGTGAAATTGGTCACAAAAAAAAAAAAATTATAATAAAAGAAGGGCTTAAGGGAGGCACATGGGGGGGGGGCTACCCCCATGGCCAACCCCATAAGGGAGCCGGCTGTGAGGGCAACACCCAGCACTACCTTCACAGGTAGCGCTGACGCTGCCTGCACAGCTATGCCCCACTATGGGGTTCGGCTGTGTAAGGCAACCGACCCCTGCCTTTGGTATTTATTAAATTTTAATTTGTATTTTTATTTTTATTTTTTGTCATATATAATATTTATAATATATATTATATATTATTTTTAATATATTTTATATATAATATATATATTGTATATATATTTATATATTCATAAAATTTATAATTTGTTTAAAATATTAATGTTGATAAATTTATTTAGGACAAAAAATATATATTTATATATATTTAAATAATTATTCAAATATAATAATTTGAATGCATATTTATTTAAATGTATAAAATATTATTGTTGTTTAGTGTAAGAAAACTATGAATATATATTTTTTATAATGAAATGTATTAAGTAAAGAAATTGAAATTTTCATTATAATGCATGAATGTGAAATTGGAGTTAATTGTTAGTTTTAATTTTCATATTGATTGAAAAATGAATTATACTTTAGTTGATTGATTTCATGCTATATGTTAAAAGTTGATTGGATTTAGAAAATTCCATTGTTAGATTCTCATTTTCCTAAATTACTTTAAGTTGTTTCTACTCTTTTTGGGAAAATTGAGGTTATATGGGATTATAAGTCTTCCAGATATAGTTTCTTCATGAGGGAGTTGTTTTTTATGAATGTATGCTCTTAAGTTTATGAGAATTAAGTACATGCTATGTTTAGTTACTTATGTTAATTATGGGATTTACATGTAGTGTGTTGTCTCGTATCTTAGGGAATGTTTGCATTAATAAAGTTCATGTCTACACTTTTAAAAAAAATATTACACTTTCGTAGTCATTGTAACATTCTTTAGGTTACAAGGTAGGGCATTACATCATCAAAGAATCCACACAAGTTAGTAATGAACTTACTTTTTATAGGAAAATACATCAAAAAGAGCTAAACTAGTGTCTATTGATATTAAACAGAATTGGCACACTATGTATGCATAAGCATGAAACATTTCCAATGTCTATAATTAATTTTTATTGTGTCGAATCATGCATGGCAAGTGCACTTGAATTTATTGAATGAAAATGAAAAATAGATCAAATAAAATGGGAAATGTTGTAAGGCTATTTGTATTTTAGAGTGTTGTTCTGTAGTGGTTTACATATTTGCATTGTATGGGTGAATGTGTATTGATTGTTTTTGTTTCCATCTTGTGTCTAAATGTGTATGCTTCACAATCTTTTATGGGTTAGTGTCTATTGTGGAGTTAAATACTTAATTGCACTTAAATGTATTGAATGAAAGTGGGGATAGTTTATGGTTTTAAGATTTGTTGATTTTCAAGTTCTAGTTGTGTTCAACTAAGTATTTGTTATGTTGTAGGAATGATAGGTAGCAATGCATAAAATTCAAAAATGAAAAAAAAATTAGAGCGACAGTGTGAAGGATAGAGGAACTAATGGGAATAGATCCTGTCAACAGAGAAAGGCTCTTCCTGTATTAAATATTGTAAAGAGATGAATAAGCATTGCAAAAAATAATTAATTGAAATGTATTTGGCATTGTGAAAAGGTCTAGGAACTTACATTTTCTCAATGACTCATTTGCAATACTGTAGAGATAAGATCTTGTCAAGAGAAACATATTTGATCAGTATTAAATAGTAAAAAGAAATGTGCACAAAAGCAGAGGAAATGACAGGGTATTTGATATTGAAACTTACAAAAGCCTCGATATTTGTGTGGAACCCAATCTAAATAGAGACTAACCCATAAACACATTCGAACAGAGAATCCTAGCAAATGAGAGAACAATGCAAATAACACTTTGTTTGAGAAAATTTAAACTTCAAGACCAAGAACTTTTTCAAATACGAACAATTGTCATCTTCATCCAAATAAATTGAAGCGCATTTAGGTACTTCTATTCTTAATCATGAATGACAAAGAAGTTCACATTGACGAATCACAGTGTCAAATATCTAACTCTAGAACATATAACAGTCTATAAAAGAAGTCACTAGACAAGAAAGGACAACCCATATTTACACTCATGGAAACAACCCAAGCAAATGAACAAAGGACATAAATAATACTTTGGTCAATAGAATTTGAATTTCAAAGTCAAGAAATATTGAAAACATGAACTATTCTTGTCTTCATGCATTGAATTGATATGCAACTAACTATTTAACTCGACAACATACACCAATCCATAAAGAATAATGAAGGATGGACATGGACATGCAAAATGCAAACAACATGAAGCAATAGACATTGACTTGTAATATGCAAATATGTAAACCACTATAAAATGTGAAACACTATAAAGCCTTTCAACAGACATAGGTTGAATGATTTTATTCAAAGAAATTTTCCATTTACTTACACGGGTATTTGCAGGATCATCATGGAAAAAACAAGCCCTTAAGTGGCAAAAAATTCAGAAAAATTAGAGTTAGGCAACTTGACGTAAAAATTTAAATAAGTTTTCTATATTATTTCAAAAATATGTAAGAATAGAATCTAAAGAAAATTGAATGTAGTTTCTAAACTACTAGGTTTGTTTAAAAAAATCAATTTGGTGAAAATTAGAAATTTCAATACAGTAGTACTTAAATTTCAGGGAAAAATAAGAAGTAGGTGTCTGTCTGACCACCTAAACCACAATAAAATGATAATATTTTTTATAATATTTTAGATATAAGTAGAGGACTCATGTCGATGTGATGCATATTTTTTGTAATTTGTTTCCAAGTAAATAATTAATTATGATTTTTTTATTACAAATTTTAAAAATATAAAAAATTGTATGTCGACCACCTTAACTTGGCCAAAACTTCATGAAATTCAATTTTCCTTTTTTAATCCTATAGTACATGAAGCATAGAGATGTGACACATGTTTTGGATTCAAAAAATATGATACCCTTTGAAACCTATAGATGTTTTTCAATCAACCTATCAATTAGGACTTTAGTCATAATTCAAATAGAAAATGAATAATAATTACCTATTAAATTCAAAGTAAAGTATAATTTATATTGGTGGAAAGCTGAGAATCTCCTTTAAAAACCATTTTTTGTTTCATCAATTTTGGGTTAAAAAAAAGTCATCAGCCACATACCCATCATATTGCCACTTTCTGGCCCATCATGATCCTACACATACCCACACGTAATTTTTATTTGCATTTAATAAACTCAATTGTATTTCGAATGCATAACTGCATTGAATATAAATTAGCCATAAAATGTAGACAAATTTAAGACTTTGGAATAAAATCCATAAATCAATTGCAATTTTATATAAACAAAATACATGATTATTAACAGATTCTGGTGTGAATAAAGAAGATAAAAAATTGAGTACATGACATAAGAATGAGAGTGTTCTAGATGTGAAAACCAACCGTAGATACAAAGCATGTAAGAATCAAGGCAAAGAAAATGAGCATTCCATTTGAACAAGGAAGACAAATAATGATGTTGTGAACGTAGTGGAAATTTCACATCATAACCTATTGAAGAATTACAGCAACATGTAAATTATAAAAGATCATGGAAAAGGGTATGAGAGGATACACACATCTTCTTTTTTACCCATTAGCAATCAATAAAAATAAGACACGAGGAAAGTTGCACCGTCTTTGAAGGGAAAAACCATGTAATAGGATCGGTAAGTATAATCAATTGTGAAATAAGACAAACAAATTGAATGTGCAATATAAATTTTTTGGATGTAATCTAAGTACTATTATTGTGCTTTGTAAATACCTCTATTGGTTTGTTGTTTTCTGTATTAACATTTGTTTAAACAAAGATTCAATTTTCCAAAAAGGAATTGCAAAGAACCCTACAAACTATTTCTTTAGCTATAAAACGCTTTGCAAAAAAAATTAATGTTGATTATATCTCGAAGCAGGAGCCTAATTTTTTCAAAAGAGTACTGTAAAGAAGGACAAAATCATTTCTATAGAAAATTATTTTTTCAAGCAAGAAAGCATTGTATCCGAAATGGGGAACCATCTTTTCTCTAAATAATTTATATGTCACATAAAAGCATTATCCGACTGGTATAGTTTTCTTTTATCACAAACATGCATTAGTACGGTGTGTAGACAACAAGAAGCATTACACATGAAAGTCTACTTATAATTGTTGTTCAAACTACATAGAATCTAATTTATATGTATAGTATGTTGTGTGGAAAAGAACAATAAACAAGTTTCAAGTAAAGTGTTGTATAGGAGTGGTCAAAATAAAGTAAAACATAAATTGTAAGTGTTTATGGAATTGAAAGAAAAGTTATTCATATGTATAGTGTGTATGTTTGAAATAGAAAAAAATACGAGTTTCAACTTGTTCAGTGCATAAAGGAATTGAAAATAAAGTGTTGAATTAGTTTCCATAAATGATTTAACACATTTGTTTTCTTCTTAGTTGTGTCCAAAATATGTTAGGAGATTAGACTCATCAAAATTTTTCTTGTTGACCTTTGTTGCATGTTGGAATGTTGCATTTCCTTGATCCTAGTTCACAATAAATAAGCATTATACTAATGACACTACAGTTTGTAGAATTCGATATGAATGAATAAGAATTAAAAATAGAATGGCACAATGCAAGTAGCTATGTGAAATTGCAAATTCATTGTCAAGTTACTAGAGATGCTTTACTACTTGCTTCACCTACAATTCATATGATGCAATTATCCATTGCAAGGGTGAATGTCCCTTGCAGTTGAAATTTCCATAGCAAGAACATTATTGTGGACATGTCTCTCATGTAGTCTTCAAATGAAATTGCAGCTAGCTCGAGGAAACTATTTTGGAGTTGTTTGTGTAGATAATAGTCCACAACTCCCTCTATTGTGTGAACAATACATTGGAGAAAGTGGGAATAGAAAAATATTGTGTCAACTCCACATGTAGTGCATCATGCAGTATCATTTTATGTTCTTTGTGTAAAGAAAACTCTTTGTCTACATGAAATATAGATTGGTTCGTATGGGGGAAAGTGTACATTTTTAGGTATTAGTGTTATTGTCACCTACAGGGGTAGTGCAAATACAATTAGCAATAAATCATAGTAATGCTCTATTTACAAAGATTAGTATAAAAAATCATATATGGAAAATTATTTTGAACAAAAAATTGCGTTATAATGTAAAATCTAAATGGTCGACGTGTATACTTTTATGTTTGAGGTCTTGAATGGTTCTAGAGATGCTTTTGTAGATGCATCATTGAGTTCATCAATGAAACTAAACTGTGTTGTTTTCATAAAATTTGTGCCTTTAGGCCCAGAACGAACAATATTTCTTAATAATATGAAAGGGGCTTTTGCTTATGCCAAGATCAATTGAAGCCTTGCATACAACTTTGTGTGGCTGATGGGAAATATAAGCTACAAAATAGACAATTGTTGAAATGCATGATTGCAGATGAAATTAGTTTAAGAATTGAATGACATTGAAATAGTTATAATAGTAAACTATTCTATTAGCAAGTTTATTGCGTGCAAAATAAATTGAAAAAACTCTTTAATAGATTCAAGAAAGCAAAGTGTTGAATTCTGTATCCTATTGCCATGATTTTTGCAAGGCATATTACACTTGCAAAATCATCTTGGTTCTCCCCATATTTAACTTGCAACACATATTGTGTTGGTGCTTGAAAATGGCTAGTAACAACAACACCAATTGATCCAATAGAGAAACTTTCATTTGAGTGGATGAGTTGTGAAATGGGTGTGTTACGAATCAATCTATGTTGTTGACGGACTTTCTCAATGGGCTCAATAGTTCTCCTACCAGTCAAAACAAGCGAGTAATCGAAATCTCCTCTTTCATATTGTTTTTTTTTTCTAATGAAAGTGTTTGTGAGGTGGACACTTGTATCAGGTGATAAAAATGGCATAAATGTGTCTATTAATTTGTTGTTGATGTTTTTAGTGATTTTCATTTGACCATGATTATCAACCAAATCAACATGCACAATTAGTGCTTTTGGTGGTGTTCTAGGAGTTTTGGTAATTGTAGGCCCATAAACATCCAAAACATCACCCTCAAATTCCAAAGTTGTTTGCTTCGTACATATATCAAAGATGGTTGAAGGCTCTACAGTTGCTGTTTTGAATCTACATGTTGTGAAATGAAGAATAGGTGAAAATGATTTTTTAATCAAGCATATAAAAAGAAAAATAAATTACAAAACAAATAGAATAAGACACTTGCCCTTTTTCATGTTATTTCTAAATTGTTTGAGCCATCTTCTTTTTTGCAAGAGAACTAAATCTTTTTTTCCAAGTTCCTCTGCAAATATATGAATTGAGATTGTTTCTATCAAGCATGTAACAATAGAAACTAAAAGGAAGACATTGATAGGATTTGATATGTTTTTGAAATATTTTCTTGCCAAATGTGTAGGACTTACCTATTTCTAGATGTTTTGAACACTGTGTTAGGAGGAAAATTATGAGATCTATGTTGTACAGAAAAGCACAATATTTCCAATCTGCAATTTGCAATTTATAAATTTGATATGTGTAAGAAAACTATTTCGAAGCCTCTGATAAAATGTGGTGTTGTAATGCATAACTTTTTTCGATTTTACAGTATCTTTGTAATTCAAAAATGTACCATGTGTTGTTTTGTTTTTCATTACTTTGCATGACACCCAAATTTGTTTTAAAATAGTTGTCCAAAAATTTACAGTATCACAAGCATGGAAGATAGATGCAACTATATGATTTAGACTACTATTTTTTTAATAATAGAGAGACCTGAAATTTACAGAAGTACAAAACAGAACTAGTTATGTGAGTATATTGTAGGAACCCAGTTTGATACTATTAATGAGAAATTGAATAAAAAATAGTAGAAACTTTAGAATCAATCTAAAAGGTTCATGTCCATTAATTAAATACTATGAGCATGTGGTTTTTGATGGTTATACAATCCGAAAAAGACTTACTCTTGTAATTTTTTCCTAGTAAGGAATCATGTGGTATGGAAAGCCATAACAATACTGTGTGCGAGAACAAATATTTTCTAGAATAGATATATGCTAGGTTACAAATGCATGGTCATATCAATGATTTGGAAGAGCATTATTGATGGTACGCACCACAGACATTGCAAACCGGAGATCTGCATGGGCAGAGACATGAACAAGCAATTAACCTGTGTAGAGACATGGACTATACGAACAACTACTGATGCAACTATTATTTTTCACCTACAGAAGTCTGATGCTCATTGTGTACAACAATGTGGGTCATCGATAATAGAAGAATGCATAAAGGATGGTAATTCGAGACAATTGTAGTTGCGAGGTTGGCATAATCACTATAACTGAAGGGATATTGAAAAATGGTCTGACCAATATGTGTCTAGCACTCTAAATTTGACAATGTCAATTTCAATGCTTTGTATCCAAAAGTGATCCAACAAAGTGCTAGAATGTGTTGTTGGCTTGTCAACGACCAGCTACAATTTGCATTGTTCCATAAATTCAAGTAGGAGTGTTTTTTATCTTGTAGATTGTAACATGTCAATGTTGAAGTCTTTGAAAATTACAAATTTTAAATTAGTTGGAAGTGAGGTTATAGTAGTCTATAAAAAATTTAGAAGATCATGAACCGGTGTGTTCAGTATTGCATAGAGATTTATTATATGCATAGCAATATGCATGTGCAAGAGGTCAATGGTTATTGATTCTAGATATATTGTTGAATTTTTTTGAAAGTCTTGCACCAAAAATATTTTTCTTGAGCATGTTAGTAGTCCATGAATGCTATTTGCTATATAGAAATTGTGTGTTTTTTCAAGGAAATCAATATGATCAAGCAAACTATGTTTTGTCTCTTGGAAGCAAAGGATAGTTGCTTGTAGAAAATCACGGTTGTGTGCTATTTCCTGGGCATGTACTGCAAATCTGTGTGTGTTGAGAGAGCATATGACAAAATGGTCTAGAGATACAGACAAAAGGATGTGTTGCACTTTCTATTGTGTAGACGCTATTAGGCGTTGCATTTCACTATTTACATTTTTGGACACTCTAAAGTTTTGTTATTGCATTCTTTGCATCACATACAGTGATTCAATGTTTCTTACACATGACAAATAAATATAGATAAGGCCATGCTGATAGAATTTACATGGGTCAAAATCAATTGTGTCCATTGTCAAACCTTGTGCTCTATGGATAGTTCGTGCAAATGCAAGTTGTAAAGGAAATTGTGCTCTCATCAGTATTTTTGTACCTATTTTGATTTTTCTAATGATTCTCATTATGGGTGTCCAAGAAGGCATAATATAATCTATGTATAGATTTTACATCTTCTGTCGAGAAAATTTTCCAATGGTTGAATCATTAAATTGCACCCAAACAATGTCTTCTTGCTTGGTTGTATACAATTTGAAAATCCCATCTGCACCATTGACTAACCCATCCTCTATATCGATGTTGGAAGCAATAAATTCAACCAAAATGTCTTTCTTTAGTAGAATCGTAGTAGGAAACTACAATCTTGGAAGTTGATGTTGACTAGTATCAATTGCAATTTCTTGTTTATCAATTGCATCTAGAACACAAAGCTTTGTCGGTAAACTGTCTAGCATTTTTTTGTTGTGCATTTTGACTGTTGTATTTCTATGAAACAAATATGGAAATCATGGATCATTCAGAGGTACCTTATAGCATGTTGTATTCAAACATTGGATGTCCCTGATTGTTTGTTGTCCAGTTCTAGCACGATTAAGTATAGAAATGAAATGTTCATTTGTTTGTCTGATTACACTATGTAGCTCAAAGAATTTTACATTGTTTATCCAAAATGTGTATGACATTTTTTCTTTTTCTATTATTGGATAGATTCAAATATCCAAGTATCACACATAGGTTGTGCTTGGTAAAAATCACCACAGAAAATGATATCTATGTTTCCAAAAGGTGTTGTCGGTGTGTGCTTGATTTGGGGAAGTCTTCTGTCAATGTTGTAAAGCATTTTCAAACCAATCAATGACACTTCATCAATAAGTATTTGCATTTTCTCCAATTTCTTGCTGAGTGTATTAGTTGTGAGAGTGGTTCCAAAATAGTTCTTCTCATTGGAGGCAAAGGGAAGCTAAATATGCAACTTGAATTTTTGAATCTCTTGTAAGTCTTTGTGTGATGGTGCATTTTCATGTTGGCAAGATTTTTATTGAGCAATTGCAAGTCACATGAAATATACTTTTCCACAAAGCTTTCTATTTTAGAATTTGAGCATTTTCCATATATAGGTGCATCTTTTATCCATAGCAGGAAATGAACATGTTCATTGCCTCAGTTTTGGAATTCTGTAACAAAATAATAGTTAGTGAATTATCTGAATAGCCCATGGTTGTTTAGCATCAATTTCTGGAATACATTGACTCTATGATTGAAATAGCGGCTACAAAGCACATGATTTTTCCTTATTTTGAAATCCAAGTCTTTGTCTTCTATGGTTTAATTATATTTAGATTCATGCAGAGCACATATTCCATGCAAAGCTTTGCACAATGGCTCCCAAAAATGCTCAACACTTGTTAACTTCACAAAGAAGGTTGGAGGTCCCAATTTTCTTATCATTGCAAATATGTTTTTTTTTTTTTTTCCAAATAATCAGGAGAGGTTCTAATGATTTTTAATGTTTTATAGCCCAATGGAGATTGCAATATTTTTTTAATATTTGTTGGATTGTGTATGTATTTTACAAGCAATTTCCCACCTTTCAATTCAACCTTTCATATGCAAACCCATGCTAGCGAGGAAACTTGGCAAATAATAATTTTTATAGCCTTGAAAAAAATATTTGTAATGTGTTGTGAAAAGTCATTGTATTTATGCATGAGCTCCCATCTTGCAATTTTTTGGTATGTCAAATTTTTAGTTATGTTAGTTAGGTGCGCCAAACCATACAACAAGTTTGGGAAATTCATTTCCTCTGCATACATGTATTGGAAAATACCAAGAGGTTTGAACCCTTCTAATGGTGCAATTTCAATTATTGTTGCGTCAAGGTCTTTGATTGATTATGCTTCATTAAACCAATGTATCATTGATTCAGCTATTGGATCCTCATCATCTTCAAGTGTGCCATCTTCCATACCTTGTTTTGTTTCTTAACCTGTCTCTATTGATGTTGTCTTTTTTGTCAGAAATTCATGCCATTCTTTATTTATAGAGATGTTCTCTTTTTTGTATAGAGGTGTTTTGGATAGAGCGATCAAAGCATTCACAACTATGGTAGGTCTAACATTTCCTTGTGCATATGCATTATCATATTCTATCTTTCACTTTAGCCTAACTGCTACTATTCTGAATTCGTCCACTTGCCTAGGCAAGGCTTGTTGCACTCTATCAAAGTCTATAGGAACATTGACAATTGTCCCAAGCAAGCCATGATATTGTGCTCATTTATATCCCAATTGTCTAATTTGTGCAAAAGACATGTGCAACGACACAAGTCTTTCTTCAAGACTAGTCAAACAATGCACAAAATCTATTTGTGCATTCCATCTTATTCTTGAAGGCATAGAAAAACATGGATTTTTTCTGTCTAGTGTGGATTTTACGCATTGTTTGCAAATGGACTGGCCTATCTCCATCTTCTTTTCATATGTTTGGTTGAAAGCCAAATAAAATGTGTCTATAAGTGCATTGTTAATTTACAGATGTTGCAATGGAAATGCAACATGTCACAAACAAAGCATGGTTGTATGGGAGTGTCATTTATCATTTGCAAGTACGAGCTAATAGATTTTTGGACTGCACTATTTTCGTATGAGCATTTTTTCCTTTTCTATTGCTCATTACTGCCATTTTCCTTTTGAAACATTGAAAATCTATATGGTTTTTATGTCTTTTTTTGCAAGGGAAAGGCACATTTGTGTTGCCCACTTCGTATTTTCCTCTTCAAAGTGCAAAGTGATTGTCGTTGTCCTGTATTTTTTGCGAGGTCATGGTATTTAATTTTGCTACTTGTAGTGCTCTACTGTGAAGCATTTGGAATGGGCGGTTGTGCATTGCACATTTGCACTTTCAAGGAGCGCAATGTCTAATGCATTCTAAACTTTGTTGTAGCAATTGTGTGTCTTGTTGCAATTGATTGTTTTTTACAAGAACTGTTCACATTGTTCATTGTCTCTGATACAACAAAAATTGACATATCTTGAACATAAGTTTGATTGTTCATAGGGATGGTCTATGTGAATTGTTCTTTTTCTTGAAGCGGTTCATAGTGATAATGACCTGACCTATTTCAAAAAAAAATTAAGTTCAGATTTCTTTTTGGGGTTGTCAAATTGGAGTATGTTTTCTGGTCAGGCAATGGAGACAATTGCCATGTGTATTTTTGCATAAAAAATATGAGATAGCCATAGCAAGTAAAATTCAGTTCCTTCAAGTTTTATTTTAACATATGCAATGCCAATTCTAGAAACCAATGAATGTAAATGCACTAGACGATTATTTTTGTCTACACTACCTGTAGCAAAAATTTCAAAACAAGCAATTGCATATTTTTTCTAAATTGACAATGCATTGGCCAATGACTGTGCCATGAATAATCACAAAGTAATTGGATGAAATTGTTTAGGAAGAAAAAAATCTATGGAAGCAAACATGCTTTCACCAAATGCACTATGAAATTTAGGCACCCTAAAAAGCCCAATTATTTCAAACACATTTCCTATTGTGTGTCAAATATTGTCAATATTGCAATTTGGCATTTGCTGTAATGCCCCATCTAAATAACCTAAGAATGATGCAATGATGATATAAAAGTGTAATAATTTTTTTTTAAAGTATTAATATAATGTAAATTAGTTGCATACATTCTTAGGTTACAATGACGTTACACTACCTTAAGTTCTCCATAAGCGACTTAAGTATTTCGTATTGCTCCCAATTAAAAACATAACATAAAGTAAACATTGCATAATCATTTAAATTCTCATACAAGATATAATAAGGTACAAATACGTTTCCATACATTGCATTGATAAGATGTTACATTGCTCATCCATCTGATGAGATAGTTCAAATAACAGTTACAATTTTACAAATGATCTCCTCTTATACAATTGAGGGATGTTTTACATTACAAGTTACAATATACAATGATGAAGAATAAAAGAAGTCCATATGCGAGCTCTCCATCCTTGAAGCACTCAATGCAACGAACATACTGGGGACCCAACGGAGTAAGGTGCACGTTCCACCCAACCTTGTGGTACCCGTAGGTCCACCCCCTGTGCTAGGAGATAGTAATAAGGCTACCTAGACCAAATCTACTAATCCTAGACACTAGTACAAACAACCTATTGGTTACGTTGCTTCCAGATTTGACATTTGAATTGAAACAAAAACACAAGGTTTAACTGTTATTCTAGGTGGAGTGTCATCACAACGATGCAATGGTTACCCTGGTGTTTCTTCCTAGGTCCCGGCCCCCAATCCTTGGGTTACCCTGGTAACCTCTTATGAAACCCGGCCCCTATTGCATGCAGTTGCGGAATCGAATGTCCCTTAAGGAAACGAGACATCAATTTGCCATTCCAGGCCTTCTCAACTTATACTCAAGACTATGGAAGCTCAAAAGTCATAAGTGAGGCATGTACCTCTTGTTACAAGTTTTAAATTTAACTACCGTGTTCTTTTAGTTTTCACTGACTTACTTAACTAATCGTAAGTTACCCTGACACCACTTTGTGTGTCGGCCCTTACGACTAGCCACTCCCCTAAACATAACATGGGTACTCAAGGTTCACTAGCTAGGGTAGACAAGTGCACAACTAGACAAGTAATACCAGATTTACCACAAAGTACAATTACATTCCATTTCGCAAAACAGGTGCACTATACTAAGCTTGTTCAATCACATATAATCAAAAAT
This sequence comes from Sequoia sempervirens, assembly GCA_007258455.2. Taxonomy (NCBI): domain Eukaryota; kingdom Viridiplantae; phylum Streptophyta; class Pinopsida; order Cupressales; family Cupressaceae; genus Sequoia; species Sequoia sempervirens. The sequence goes on from VDFB02373365.1 coordinate 318,566,358, forward strand.
CAATTTCACCCCCCCTTCAAAATTTAGTACTGGAAGACTTAATCATTTAATACTTTTTCCCAATTTACAGTTAAACTGGAAGACTTGATTATTTTGAAACTTTTTTCCCGTTTTGCCCAACACAGACATATTTAAAACAAATCAGGAAAATTATATATCTAATATTTCGGATATATATGAAATCCTCTCCAACATATAATTTGCATGCAATGAAAACAACTTAATAAAATAAAACAATAAATTCACTTATAATTTTTTTTGTTCCAAAATTTTCACATGCAAATTAACTTAAAAAAAAAACAAATATTATTTTAAACACCAAAATTTATCTTTCTATAAAATTATATAAACATTTAATTATTATTATTATTTTTTTTATGCATTTTTTTTTTTAATAATAATAAAAAAATAATTAATAAATATATTTTAATTTTAATATATATATATATGAAATCAAATTAAAATAACCAATGAATAAACCAAATCGCATCTCATATTTATAATCATATAAAAATCGAAACCACAAATATCAATACAGGGTAACTTTTAATACTGAACTTGTTTTAAAATTCGCAGCAATTGATAAGGGTTTTCCCACGGGCTTCCCACGGGCTTCCCTATGGAAAGTCGTAGCCACCAATAGAAGGGACGCAGCCCTGCTAGGCTGCGCCCAGCAGCCACGGGCTACTGTGCGCAGCCTTGCTGGGCTGCGGCCAAATAAAGTATGAGGTGGGGAGGGTTCGACCCTCCCCCAATATAATTTATTTAATATTTTTTTAAAATTTTCTGTAAACCAACGAATTTCTCCGAAAACTTAAACCCTCATTTTTAAAAAAAAAAAAAATCAAACTTTTCCGGAATTCGCCCATTCGGCGATTAAATAAACAAAACTAGAGAATTTTTAAAAGAAAATATTTTGACGAAATTTCCTCTGGAAATTTACAGAATTTTTTAGAAATTATATTCATTTCAAAAATTCGTCCGTACGGCAGATTTAAAAAAAAAAAACAAATATAAGACTTCCAGAAATTAAATATATATATATATATGTATTAAAACATATTTTAAAACTGGGAATAATTATTTTCTGTATAATCTATTTCCAAATAATAAATCATCTACAGACTGAAAAATAACAAATACAGAAATTCTTCTCAAAATAACAATATTTAAAACTTATTTCACAGTAAAGACAATTTTCTCTGAAAAGAAATACAAAATTTCAACAATGAATTTTTTTTTACCAAGGTTTTCTAAAGCCATTAAAATTTCATACAATAATCTAAATTCTTTTCACAAAATATCTTCAGATGTTTTCCTTTCCAATTAAACAAAAATAAACTTTAAAGAGGAATACCTGAATTTCTTTGCTATTTGAAGATGAAAATCTTTGAAGCCTTTGAAGCCTCTTTTCCTGTAGCTTCCCAATCCTCTCCGAGAAACCAATTCCAGATTCACCAACCACCAAGATCCTCCCACCAAGAATTTTCCACCAAAAATCACAACCCCAACAGAGAGGTAACAAATTCTAAGAAAAATAATAATTTCACAGTAAAGTTATTTTTTGCTTGTGCACAGAAAATTTCCCCGTGAGGAAATTGAATAATCCCTGTGAATTTTCCCGAGATCCACAATAACCTCTCCGTAACCAAATTTCCAACAACCTCATAAAAGCACTGGCACACTTGTCGAGAAGAGGTTATCAAAATATCTTTCCTTTCTCGGCAAGTTTTTGCCAATTAAATTTTGCATGCAAATTATTAATTTATTTAATTTAAACTTTTACAAATTAATTTGCATGCATTTTATTTAAATACTAACAATTAATTTTCAATCACAATTTTATTTTAAATGCCTTTTCTATTCTAATTTATTTTCTAATTTATTTAAACACAATATAATTTATGCACTTAATAATTTAATTTAATTAATTTATTTATTTAATTAAATAATTAAATCCTTTTAAAGATCAACTATTTAACTAATTAAACTAACTAATGTATTAAATTATTAAATAAATAAATTTCAATCATATTTAAATATTAATTTATAACAATAAATAAAACACAATAATTAACATTAAAAATAACCAAATTTACCTTTTTCAAAAAACGGTTTAACCAACAGAATACATTACAAAACAACCTATGACTCAAACTGAAAACTGACATTGTACTAAATCTAAGGTTAAAGACCGGACTAGGATTAACCTAACTACTATCTCCCTTTCAACATTTACCATTGAGTCTTGACACGCTCAGACATGATTACACAGGTGGAGTCAGTGTCATGTACCTGCAAATCGTGCAACCAAGCAAAAAATGTACATACATGCATATAAATATAAAGCAGTAAACAGGCACACCGTGCGGAGAAAATCATAGATATCACAGGGCACTCGCAAGCGAGTGATGCGATTCTGTTCTCCACACCAATACACTCACAGAAGACTAACTCGATACATGTTGTTATTCCATCATAAGCAGATGCATAACCATAACAACTGAAAATAACCATCTACACTAAATCATATCAAGTCTGAAAACAATAAACATCTCACAGAGTATCATCATGTCACACAATATCCATCATCAAAAAAATGATCCCAATAACAACAAAATAACTAAAGTCTAACAGTATAAGAAAGTATCAATGGAATAACATAAATGGAGGGGGGTACTAAATCCTCCCCCTAGGATCAGGCTTGCTCCTGAAAGCCTGCGAACAGATAGGGATAAAGTTCCCTCATGCGTGTCGCATCCTCCCAGGTGGCTGAAGCCTCTTGGCTAGGATCCCATTGGACCCTCACTGATCAGCGTCTGACCCTTGAGACCGGCGTCGGTGCTGAAGAAGCCCATGGGCTCCAAAGCCGGCTGCCGTCCTCTACATGTGCATTTCCAATCAAGTACATGAGATATGTCGGGATGATATGGTCTAAGTACTGACACATGAAAAACATCATGAATACGAGACAAATTGGGTGGTAAGGCGAGTCGATATGCCACGGGACCAATTCTCTCTAAGATCTCGAATGGTCCTACGAAACGAGGTGCAAGCTTAGAGCCTTTTCCATAACGGATTGGACTCTTTCGCGGACGCACTCGAAGAAACACTCTATCACCAACAGCAAACTGTCGATCAATCCTATGCGCATCGGCATATTTCTTTTGCCTATCCTGAGCTGCAATCAAATGCTCTCTAATACGGTCAACCTGTTGCTCCATGTCTCGAAGCATCTCAGGTCCTAATAGTACTCTATCCTCAAGTCGATCCCAACTAAGTGGAGTACAACAAGGATGACCGTATAATGCCTGATAAGGTGGCATACCTATGGAACTCTGATATCCGTTGTTATAAGCGAATTCTACTAAGTACAAATAATCCTCCCAACATGATTGTTGATCCATTATGTACATCCTAAGCATATCCTCTAAAATTTGGTTAACTCTTTCAGTTTGACCATCAGTTTGAGGATGATAGGTTGAACTAAAGTTCAACTGTGTACCTAATGCACGTTGTAAGGAAGTCCATAAAGCTGAAGTGAATACAGGATCTCTATCTGATATGATCCTATGAGGAATCCCATGTAACCTAACGATGTCCTCCATGAATATCCTAGCTACCGATGAAGCGTTATAAGATGAATGTACAGGTGAAAAGTGAGCTACTTTAGTCAAACGGTCAACAGTTACCATAATGGCATCATGTCGACGTGAAGACGTAGGTAACCCAACAATAAAATCGATGGATATAATATCCCATTTCCATTCAGGAATGAGATGTGGCTGCAATAATCCAGCAGGATGATGATGCTCAGCTTTAACTCGCTGGCATTCAAGACATCTCGATACATAATCAGCAATATCACGTTTCATACCAGGCCAGAAATACAATTGCCTAAGATCAGCATGCATTTTCTTGACACCTGGATGAGCTGAATATGGAAGCTCTATGAGCTTCAGTCATGATTAATGTACGAAGACTCTCTACATGAGGTACATATATGCGACCTAAGTGTCATAATATACCATCTGATTCTAGGACATAACCTTCAAATCGACCTTCCAAAGATCTACCCGACTCAATCTTTGACTTCACTTCCTGATATAATCTATCAGTAGGAAGTGCAGCTACTATTTGACCTCTCAAATCTACTTCAAGAGTAGTAGCAGAGATCTCATGTCGACGTCGGCTAAGAGCGTCAGCCACTACGTTCTCTTTGCCTTGAACGTACTTTACTTCAAAATCGTACTCACACAAGAACTCCATCCACCGTCTTTGCCTTGCATTCAAGTTAGGTTGCGTAAAGATGTATTGCAAACTACGGTGATCGGTATGAAGTTCAAAGCGATGACCTAACAGAAAATGTCTCCAACGAACTAAAGCATGCACTACTGCTGCTAGTTCTAGGTCATGAGTAGGATAGTTTAATTCATGGTCCTTGATTTTACGAGACTCATAAGCAACCACACGCCCATCTTGCATCAAAACTGCTCCCAAACCCTCTAAAGATGCATCCGCACAAACTACGAAATCCTTAGTAGGATCAGGAACAATAAGTATAGGTGCATTAGTTAGCTTTTCTTTAAGAGTCTGAAAGGCTAACTGACACTGTTCCGTCCAAACAAACTTCTTCCCTTTCCTCTGAAGAGAAGTAATAGGATGACCGATCCTAGAAAATCCCTCTACAAAACGCCTATAATAGCTAGCTAAACCCATGAAACTACGAACTTCACCTACATTAGTAGGTGCGGGCCAATCAACTATGGCTTGGATCTTTGAAGGATCCACAACAATACCTTTTCCAGATATCACATGTCCAAGGTATTTAATTTCAGATTGAAAGAAGTCACACTTCTTCAGGTTTGCATACAATTGGTTTTCTCGTAAACATTGCAACACCTGTCTCAAATGTTCTTCATGTTCCTTCATGTTCCTCGAATAGACTAAAATGTCATCGAGAAATACCAGGACAAAGCGATCGAGGTAAGTACGAAATACACCATTCATTAAACTCATGAATACCGAAGGTGCATTCGTTAACCCAAAGGGTACTACTGTGAATTCGTAATGCCCATAATGAGTTCGAAAAGCAGTTTTATGGATATCTGCTTCAGCTATACGCAATTGATGATAACCGAATTTTAAATCAATTTTAGAGAACACATTAGCTCCCTTTATTTGATCAAAAAGATCATCGATTCTAGGCAAAGGATAACGATTCTTAATCGTAACCTTGTTCAATTGACGATAGTCAATGCAAAGCCTAAGAGATCCGTCCTTCTTTACGAAGATAACAGGTGCTCCCCAAGGGGATACACTTGGATGAATAAAACCCTTTTCTAAAAGTTCCTCTAATTGAATGCGAAGTTCTTCTAACTCGTGAGTCGTCATTCTATAAGGAGCTCTAGATATAGGCTCAGCTCCAGGAACTAGGTCAACTCTAAAGTCGATATCCCTCTTCGGTGGCATTCCAGGAATGTCATCGGGAAACACATCTACGAATTCCCTAAGAATAGGATGATCATCAAGAGATACCTCCCGACTCTCACCCTCATCTAAATCGGTAACTGTTGTTGCAAACAGTTGACATCCCTGACGAAGACATCTCTTTAATTGCATAGCAGAAATCATCCGCAAAGAGATAGGTCTTTGAATACCTACGATTTCCACTTTCGCACCAAAATCATTAATGCAACTAACTGTCTTAAGTCGACAGTCAATTATAGCATGATGTGATGCTAGCCAATCCATACCTAACACTATATCATACGATCCTAAGGGAGTAATATATAAATCTACTAAGGTAGTTAACGTACCTATTTTAAGTTCACAATTATGTACTAAGTCATCTACTGCTACTTTCACCCCTGAGGCGAATTCAACTTGCCATTTACCACCTTGTTTAACCGCCTCAAGACCACAATGGTCAACAATGGACGGTGAAATAAAGGAGTCAGTGGCTCCAGAATCAAAAAGTATAGATACATTAACACCATTTAACTTACCTGAAGATTCGACCACCGTATTTTGGTGATCAGCTTGGCGGTCATTAACCGCTGCATATACTGTATGTGCACGTCCTGCATCGCCCACCGTAGGCTCTGAAACTGTAGGTCGAGGCCCATAACCAGTAGAGCCTCTCATCGGACACTACCTAGCTATGTGCCCATGCTGCCCACAAGAATAACAACCTGTACCTGTGCCTCTACCAAATCCTCTGCCACCCGAAGGTGCATTGGACTGCTGAAAACTACCCCTACTGACGGTAGACTGTGCACTCTGTGCAGGCTGTTCCTGCCTATTGTGCTTGTTGCGCCACTAGTTACGACCCTTTCCTGACTGAGGACTGTTCTGTTGTTGAGGTTGAGGGTTATTGCTCTTTTGAGGTGTTTTCTGTTGCTGCCCACCCTTTGTGGGTGTTTGTTGGTTCTTGGAAGAACCACCTGTCTGTGCCTGTCCACCCTGTGGACTAAAACCTGCTGCAGGAGCACTCCCAATCTGCACTCTTGTGTGCCCACCTAAAGCCATAATAAGGTTCTCCTCAACTATGTGAGCCTTCTCCACTGCGACTTCCATAGTCTTTGGCTCAAAGACTCGGACACCACCACTGATACGGGCATTCAAGCCCCTAATGAAATGCTGCACTAGCATAGGCTCATCATCGCCAATACCAGCATACTGCTTGAGTTCATAGAACCTACGTTCGTATTTCTCTACAGAAAGAGCTTACTGACGTAGATAATGGAACTCGTCAGCCCTACGCTGCCTCCAGTGTTCCGAAAGGAACCGAGCTCTGAACCTCTCGAGAAACATCTCCCAAGACACAAAACCAATATCTATGTGGAGCTTCTGCTCCTCTAGGCGCCACCATGTAGAGGCGAATCCTCTCAAGTGCATAATAGCGCATCTGGCACGGGTATTGCTACCGTAAGGGTGCATGGCAAAGCATCTACCCAAATCTAATAACCAGGTCTCAGCCTCTAATCCTCCTCCTGAACCATCAAAGGTAGGAGGACGTGCTCTCAGCAAATCCCTCATATGACCCGCGATGATAGCATCCTGATGAACTGTGTCCTCTACTCTCCTAGGGGATCTATCCCTCTCTCTCACAACCTCCTGCTCATCTATACAGCCATTGAGGCCAGGCTGGGACCTCCTAAAGTAGACGTATGCAGGAACGCTACTGCTTTGGCCGAGTTACATCCTCATTCTCGGCTTGCTCGGTCACTTGGTCACTATGAGCAGGAGGGAGTAAACACAGGATTGTGCAATACTCCACCTCTGCCTCTACCACGACCTCTTCCTCCTCGCCTAGGCATGTTCCTACACAAGACAATTTACGAGTCTTAAATACTGTTCAACCAAGGTTATCAGTTGCGACACTACGTACTAGGTCAACCTAATGGGCTCTAGATTACCCAGAGCGTCCAGTGTTTGTAACCTTGGCTCTGATACCAATCTGTAATGCCCCGTCTAAATAACCTAAGAATGATGCAATGATGATATAAAAGTGTAATAATTTTTTTTTTAAAGTATTAATATAATGTAAATTAGTTGCATACATTCTTAGGTTACAATGACGTTACACTACCTTAAGTTCTCCATAAGCGACTTAAGTATTTCGTATTGCTCCCAATTAAAAACATAACATAAAGTAAACATTGCATAATCATTTAAATTCTCATACAAGATATAATAAGGTACAAATACGTTTCCATACATTGCATTGATAAGATGTTACATTGCTCATCCATCTGATGAGATAGTTCAAATAACAGTTACAATTTTACAAATGATCTCCTCTTATACAATTGAGGGATGTTTTACATTACAAGTTACAATATACAATGATGAAGAATAAAAGAAGTCCATATGCGAGCTCTCCATCCTTGAAGCGCTCAATGCAACGAACATACTGGGGACCCAATGGAGTAAGGTGCACGTTCCACCCAACCTTGTGGTACCCGTAGGTCCACCCCCCGTGCTAGGAGATAGTAATAAGGCTACCTAGACCAAATCTACTAACCCTAGACACTAGTACAAACAACCTATTGGTTACGTTGCTTCCAGATTTGACATTTGAATTGAAACACAAACACAAGGTTTAACTGTTATTCTAGGTGGAGTGTCATCACAACGATGCAATGGTTACCCTGGTGTTTCTTCCTAGGTCCCGGCCCCCAATCCTTGGGTTACCCTGGTAACCTCTTACGAAACCCGGCCCCTATTGCATGCAGTTGCGGAATCGAATGTCCCTTAAGGAAACGAGACATCGATTTGCCATTCCAGGCCTTCTCAACTTATACTCAAGACTATGGAAGCTCAAAAGTCATAAGTGAGGCATGTACCTCTTGTTACAAGTTTTAAATTTAACTACTGTGTTCTTTTAGTTTTCACTGACTTACTTAACTAATCGTAAGTTACCCTGACACCACTTTGTGTGTCGGCCCTTACGACTAGCCACTCCCCTAAACATAACATGGGTACTCAAGGTTCACTAGCTAGGGTAGACAAGTGCACAACTAGACAAGTAATACCAGATTTACCACAAAGTACAATTACATTCCATTTCGCAAAACAGGTGCACTACCTAAGCTTGTTCAATCACATATAATCAAAAATCAATTTCACCCCCCCTTCAAAATTTAGTACTGGAAGACTTAATCATTTAATACTTTTTCCCAATTTACAGTTAAACTGGAAGACTTGATTATTTTGAAACTTTTTTCCCGTTTTGCCCAAAACAGACATATTTAAAACAAATCAGGAAAATTATATATCTAATATTTCGGATATATATTAAATCCTCTCCAACATATAATTTGCATGCAATGAAAACAACTTAATAAAATAAAACAATAAATTCACTTATAATTTTTTTTGTTCCAGAATTTTCACATGCAAATTAACTTAAAAAAAAAACAAATATTATTTTAAACACCAAAATTTATCTTTCTATAAAATTATATAAACATTTAATTATTATTATTATTTTTTTTATGCATTTTTTTTTTTAATAATAATAAAAAAATAATTAATAAATATATTTTAATTTTAATATATATATATATGAAATCAAATTAAAATAACCAATGAATAAACCAAATCGCATCTCATATTTATAATCATATAAAAATCGAAACCACAAATATCAATACAGGGTAACTTTTAATACTGAACTTGTTTTAAAATTCGCAGCAATTGATAAGGGTTTTCCCACGGGCTTCCCATGGGCTTCCCTGTGGAAAGTCGCAGCCACCAATAGAAGGGACGCAGCCCTGCTAGGCTGCGCCCAGCAGCCACGGGCTACTGTGCGCAGCCTTGCTGGGCTGCGCCCAAATAAAGTATGAGGTGGGGAGGGTTCGACCCTCCCCCAATATAATTTATTTAATATTTTTAAATTTTCTGAAACCAGCGAATTTCTCAAAACTTAAACCCTCATTTTAAAAAAAAATAAATAAATCAAACTTTTCCGGAATTCGCCCATTCGGCGATTAAATAAACAAAACTACAGAATTTTTAAAAGAAAATATTTTGACGAAATTTCCTCTGGAAATTTACAGAATTTTTTAGAAATTATATTCATTTCAAAATTCGTCCGTACGGCAGATTTAAAAAAAAAAAACAAATATAAGACTTCCAGAAATTAAATATATATATATATATGTATTAAAACATATTTTAAAACTGGGAATAATTATTTTCTGTATAATCTATTTCCAAATAATAAATCATCTACAGACTGAAAAATAACAAATACAGAAATTCTTCTCAAAATAACAATATTTAAAACTTATTTCACAGTAAAGACAATTTTCTCTGAAAAGAAATACAAAATTTCAACAATGAATTTTTTTTTACCAAGGTTTTCTAAAGCCATTAAAATTTCATACAATAATCTAAATTCTTTTCACAAAATATCTTCAGATGTTTTCCTTTCCAATTAAACAAAAATAAACTTTAAAGAGGAATACCTGAATTTCTTTGCTATTTGAAGATGAAAATCTTTGAAGCCTTTGAAGCCTCTTTTCTTGTAGCTTCCCAATCCTCTCCGAGAAACCAATTCCAGATTCACCAACCACCAAGATCCTCCCACCAAGAATTTTGTGAGGCCCCACCTATGGCTAAGTATTACTACACTATTTTCACATTTATATACATATCGAGGTCCGAGTGTTGGTTAAATGAGAATACTATAAACATTCAATTAGTTTATTCTATGATAACATCATTATTATTGGTAAGTCTTATGTTGGGGGTGAATAATAATATTGTTTAGTTAAATTGTTAATTAAACGATATTATTATTATTAAATTAAAAAAAAAAAAAGGAAAAAAGAGTTGATTCAATAATACCAATATTATTAAGGTTTCTTAGTCAATCAAAACATAATATTCTTACGATGGGGTCCAATAACTAAATAGTTGATGACGTTTCTAACATGTATATAGTGAGTGATTGTAATATTATTAGGGACTCTAGAATTTTGTTTTGTTTATATAATTTGATGATCATTTAAATAACAAATTAAGCCATTTGTTCAATCAAAAATTTGGTTAATTGAAATTATTATGAAATCAATTCACTCTGATGAGTTGGGGTTCTAGTTAGTTGTTGTGTGGCTATCCAAGAATATTAAAATATAATATGTATGATTCTTAAATACATTATGTGAAAATTCTTAGATGAATATGATATATATTAAAGTTCTCCTTAAGTATTTTTCTATATATTTATAGGTCCCTTAATAATTAATGACAAGAGTTTTATTTGGATAGCTATATACATTTCCTAAGCTGGACTGTTTATTTGTTTTAATATCTTATTACTTTCTTTCTAGGTGATACTTTCTAGGGAAGTGATTATTGTGTACGCTATCACTTGCTGGACAATGACGTGACTGTATAGAATTTCTCCAAGGATTGATTATTCTATACGCTTGGCCTTTAAATCAGGCATGCATTATACTGTCTATAATAAATGATAAGTGTTAGAAACATTGAATGGGCATGGAAAATAGAACCTCTGGTCAACCTTAATTTATTTGCCTTACCAACCTCTCCCTATCACTAGGCTAATGTATTGCAGGTGACACGTTATGTTGATCTGGTTGCCATAATATCTTGAGGGGAGATGAAATTCAATCACTATGATTGTTTTAGTCATAGCATGTCAAGGGAGTTAAAAGTCCCTTATGCGTGTAGTTTTAGGGGTGAACATCATTCTCACACTTTGGGATAAGAAAAAGGTATTTTTGGGGAGAGAGCAAAAAGCTTAAAGGTCAAGTCCATTAATGGTGGTGCGGGAGGCACATAGTAACAATTCTATAGCTGTGGATGGCTTATGGGTGTTTTTTTTCTACCTTGGGATTAGGGAGCGATTTGGTAAATCTTTTGGATGGAGAATGAAGTGATCTTCTCAGGAAAGTGTTGCCAGTGGGATGTGAACAAATGGCTATGGATATCCACGATGCTGGGATTTTTAGAAAAGGGTCTGTCGTTTGACTACCTCAAACTGTAAATGACTGGAGTATTCCATTTATAAATAATCCATCGATTGTTCTTAGCGGTGCGAGCATTCTGCAGAAAAATCCCAATGGTAGATTACGAGGTAAGATGTTGCTTCTCTTATGTCATTTGAAGCTCTAATTCGATTCCCATAATATGATGTCAAAAAGAGCAATCAATCGATTTATGGTTGTTTTAGAGGTATTGTAAGAGCATGCATAATTTATTCCAGTTTTTGTTAAAATTCATTTCTGATATTAAAATCCAGATGCAATGGAAATTGCTTGTGAGCATTTTATTCCAAATTGTATTTTAGTTAGATTATTCTTCTATTCTTTGTCTGGGAAAACCTTGGATAAGGTTATATGAAATATATTAGACCTGTACATGGTTAGCTACGATCATCATTATGAAGTACGTAGATTTGTGTCATGGCAGGATGTATGCTTTAACCATCACACCCCAATTGAATCATAGATCTTGGATTTAGTGGCTACAGAGTTTCAATCCTATCACATGCCCGGTATAATTATAGGTTATGGCATTGTGGTGAGTGGAGTGAGTTTTGAACCTATGCTGCGGCTGGATATAATGAGTGACATTTATTTCTCCTTTCAAACATTGCTAGATCCAAGCATAGGGCTCTAAGGGGGCGGACTGAGCATTTAGTTTCATTTTGAATCTCAAATAATATGAATCTATGTTATCATGCCCATGTGATTGGTTCTCTAGGAGGCATTCTTTTAAACAAATTCTTGTGCCTTGTGAATGCTTCTGCATTTCGCATACTTGTCTACCTGTGCATGCGGTCAAGTAGCTCCACAACCCGTTTCAAAAGAGACAGGAAAAAAAGGGGGCTCGAATTTTGGGATAGGCAGAAAGGACGCTGGAAAAAGTTGTTGAATTTGTCTCTATACTCACTCTTTCATTTACTCACAAGTTTTAAACCTTCCTCAATAAATCCATTCTGTGCTTATGCAGAAATCATTACATTCCAGTGACCACTTGTCTTTGAGGAATTCTGTCAAATAGTTCGTGTGCCATGTCAATGCGTCCAGATCCTTCATACATGTCTGCCAGGAAAAATGGGAAATACAACACTTTTGTTGAAATAAAAATAAGAATATGTTGTGATATTTACTTATGTTTAAAGATGCCTACATAACTTATAGACACCTATACATCTCGTCGATACATTGTGAATTTTGACTTTTAATTATATGTGAGCAAGTATGTACCCCACCAATTTATGAATCTTCGCATTTAAGCACATTTGCTCAAACATAAAAAAAAATTACAATCGTGGGGATTTGACATGCAGCCCAAGGTTAGACACCTACTTCTTGAGCACAAGGTTTATGAGCATAATCCTTCCAACATATTTTTTTCAAATTAATCAAAAAGTGTATGTTATAAACTTGTTTCAATCCAAGGTAAACCCTTTGACATAGATTTGACCCTACGTCTTATCCTATCACGAATTTATTTTATGTTAGTTTTGTGAAATTTCAATAAGAGATTTAAAATTCTAATGAAACTATATAATATATTGATGCATGTGTACTTAAGTTTCTAAAATATCAATTTATCTAAAAAGAATAAATACCCTTATTCTCTAAATAGATTCACGAATAACATGATTTACACTTGAGAGATTAATTATTTATGACTTATAAGTATAAGATCAATTTTGTTATTCTAAGATTGGTGCCTAATCCTTGATAAATAGCGTTAGCAATGGTATTCTCTTATCACATTAATGTTGCTTTCTAGAGGGGTGATTATTGTTATTTTTCTTTAAGTATTGAAGTATTTGGTTAATTTTATGTGTGTTTATATGGTTGTGTTTTGATAGCATCCAAGTGATGGATTAAAATTCTTGATTGATTCACATTAAATTAAGTAATAGTAATTAGCACGATGAATCTGTGTTGTGTACGATGACTTAATTATAAATATCACTTGAATGGATATCTTGGATGCATTGAAATGTGTGTAAATTTGTTGCTTCTATTGTTGCCCTTAATTGGCTTAGTATTCACTTTATTTGCTTAGAATTTCAAGAGTGTGTATAGAGACACTTACGTTTAGGCTTGTGTGTTATTTAAATATGAAGCTAGTTACTTAGGAAGGGAAAACAATCTTCGCTTGAAGTTACATAGAAAGAATAAATAAAAAAAATAAAAATGTGAGAGTGTGATAAATATACTGAAGGTTCTATTGAAAACTTGTGAAGATAATATGGTTAAAAAAAAAAAGAAAAAAAGAAAAAAAAATGGGGTGGAACTAGGGATTCATCATGTAGCCTTTGGCATGACCAAGCATAGATTACTAAAATAAACCCCTCATATGGCAATAAATGATATAGTAAAATTAAAATACTTTATCTATAACCTAGTTCACGATTCATACCAAGTAGAATGCATTATGATTGGAACATATTTAATATTGGATAAGTAGCACCCTTTTTATGTTTTGCTTCCAATATATAATTGAGTGGTAGGAAGGTTATGGAGGTGATGTTTCAAACTCATCATGGGGCCCAAGTAATGTGTGGCTTAGTCTATGGTGTCAGAGTTATCTAAGTACACCTTGAACTAGTTTTTTTTTTTGTGTTACAACTTTATATTTTAGTTATGATCTAATTGATGCAAACAATAGTTCGAAATAAGAATAATACTTAGAATATAAAGAGTGATGAAATGAACATTTAGTTGATTGAGTAATCATAATTAATGAAAGTAGGATCTAGTTCATTAGGATTATTTTGTTTAAAACACTTGGGTTACTTTTGTGTTGTTTTGGTTTTACTAAAGATTTGGTCACTGACATGTTACCTTGTGGCATTGTTTGTGCCAATGTGGGTATTTATGTCTAAGCTCCATATTCCCCTAGTATATCCTTTACGAGTTCTTCGAGCCTCGGCTTCACCTATGTGGGTGGCAGCCGTCTATGAAACTGTCTAGGGCAATGAACCCTAGAAAGGGTTACGTACCCACTTCTTTTTGTCTGTGTATAATTAATGGGTTAGAGGCATAATATGAAGTTGAGTAGAGAATTGAGTTTATAGTATGTTAGTGTTATTGGGTTGTGAGTGTGACAGTGGTAGAGTCATCCTTGAACCTAAGGATTACCCACCCCTTTTTATCCAACCATGTGGGAGATGGTTGAAGTCTAGTTGTCGAACTACGGTTCCTCTGCGAATTATATACGTAGGCAAGGCCGTCAGAGACGAGCCCCCGAGGAATTAGGTCCGGCCCCTAGGCTTGTTCTCTTATTGAATATACTTAAAGATACTATTGAAATATATATTATATTTGCATGACTTGTGACTTGATCTAAGTTTGTGATTATTGATGAGTTCGTGGAACAAAAAAAAAAAGAGTCTACCTTGGTGATGTGGATTCCATATCCCCACCTGAAACCCAACCTTGAATGTCAAAAACAAATGTGTAGATGGTTGATTCCTTATAATTTTTTGGTTGAATGTTGTTATGCTTTCATAAAGTGCAGGTATAGGGAGTAGTCTTTGGGTGTTACGTTAGTGGTTATGGTCAAAATTTGAAAGTTGTGTCTTATTCTTAACTGTTTTTTGGTGGAAATTTTTGGGCATTACAAATTTTCCACCAAAAATCACAACCCCAACAGAGAGGTAACAAATTCTAAGAAAAATAATAATTTCACAGTAAAGTTATTTTTTGCTTGTGCACAGAAAATTTCCCCGTGAGGAAATTGAATAATCCCTGTGAATTTTCCCGAGATCCACAATAACCTCTCCGTAACCAAATTTCCAACAACCTCATAAAAGTACTGGCACACTTGTCGAGAAGAGGTTATCAAAATATCTTTCCTTTCTCGGCAAGTTTTTGCCAATTAAATTTTGCATGCAAATTATTAATTTATTTAATTTAAACTTTTACAAATTAATTTGCATGCATTTTATTTAAATACTAACAATTAATTTTCAATCACAATTTTATTTTACATGCCTTTTCTATTTTAATTTATTTTCTAATTTATTTAAACACAATATAATTTATGCACTTAATAATTTAATTTAATTAATTTATTTATTTAATTAAATAATTAAATCCTTTTAAAGATCAACTATTTAACTAATTAAACTAACTAATGTATTAAATTATTAAATAAATAAATTTCAATCATATTTAAATATTAATTTATAACAATAAATAAAACACAATAATTAACATTAAAAATAACCAAATTTACCTTTTTCAAAAAACGGTTTAACCAACAGAATACATTACAAAACAACCTATGACTCAAACTGAAAACTGACATTGTACTAAATCTAAGGTTAAAGACCGGACTAGGATTAACCTAACTACTATCTCCCTTTCAACATTTACCATTGAGTCTTGACACGCTCAGACATGATTACACAGGTGGAGTCAGTGTCATGTACCTGCAAATCCTGCAACCAAGCAAACAATGTACATACATGCATATAAATATAAAGCAGTAAACAGGCACACCGTGCGGAGAAAATCACAGATATCACAGGGCACTCGCAAGCGAGTGATGCGATTCTGTTCTCCACACCAATACACTCACAGAAGACTGACTCGATACATGTTGTTAGTCCATCATAAGCAGATGCATAACCATAACAACTGAAAATAACCATCTACACTAAATCATATCAAGTCTGAAAACAATAAACATCTCACAGAGTATCATCATGTCACACAATAATCCATCATCGCTCAAAAACAGTGATCCAAGTATCTGACAAAATAACAAAGTCTAACAGTATAAGAAAGTATCAACGGAAAGCATAACATAAACAGAGGGGTACTACATTTGCAAATGTGGCTGGACATTTTCAATGCAAAAGTATGTTTTTAGTCGTGAGAAGATAAGCTCATAGTGGCCAGTAGTAGGAGTAATGTCATGGAAAAGAATCAATATTGTAGGATTTGTTACATGCTCATTGAAATGCAAATACATTGTTTTGTGCGTCAAAGACCAAATATGTATTGGAATGTCTAGCTAATATTCAAACCATTTTAGATAGAATATGTCACCCCATAGCCCATTCTCACCATAGTTATTGATTTATGTTGCTGATAGCCTCATTCTTTGAAGGTACATTTTTTTTTCATGTACATTATGCAAACTAATTAGCATTGTTCTAGGATGCAAATCAAGTTCACTAGAATTTAAAGCTATAGGACAACGATTATGAAAATAGTTTAAAAAATGATCGACCAAACCATTGCGTAGTTGTTTTGATGTATACCGGCAATGCAGTAGGACATGTACTATATCAAACAAGAAATTGCCAACTTTGTAATTGGAGTCTATTTGAAAACAATACTCATGGCACAAAGCATCATCAATAGATGTATAAAATGAATTTTATGTTGGCTTGTAGGTGTCTACTATGATTGGCTCATGGGATAGTTTTTGTCTCTTCATACAATGGTTTGAAACCATATTTGCAAATTCAATGTTGAATATTTTTAGAAAGAATTAATTGTATTGACAATTATTTTTAAAGTAATTATTTGAATGTAATGTTTGATGTTTGAAACATTGAATACATACAATGGAAAAATGAGCAAGAAAGTACTTCTGAAAAGTAGGTGCAAAACAGAGCTCCCACATGTTGACCTACGATGCCAATTGAATGGCAAGCAAGGCAGAATGCAAATAAAAAATTTTAAGATCAGGTTGTGTAGCTGAAATACAATTTGTTTTAGAGATAGTAAGTAGCACAACAAAAATTTGAGAGCTGCAACAAATAAAAATAAACATGGATATGTATTACTCACATAAATCAGCAACAATTCAAGTTGTGATGATATATGGCAACAACAAAGAGCACATCTAGTGCACAATCTGCAAAAAAAGAACAAAATATATTCAGTAGTGGAAATTTTGTTAAAAAAAAAGCAAATGGACCAAGAAAAACCAAAAAGGAAGCAATTAAGTATGCTACCAACACTATCAAGTTTTGCAACTCAATGCATCATTATAGATTTCATACATATATGTCTATCCATAGGCATATGAATATATATATATATATATATATATATATACACACACAGACAGACACACAACAAAACATATATGTATATATATGTATACATATACATCTGTATATAGACATATATGTATAAGTGCAAACACAATCTTGTGGCTTGACAGCAAGATTTGGACTATGAATCTACAAATACCAAAAGCTTTTCCATTCAAGAGAATTTGTATGCTATTTTTCTTTGGTTGAAAAGGCCAATACAAATTGCACAACATAGAAGGAAAAATTAATACTATGTCGTATGCCTCAGATATGAGAAAGGACATTGCAAAATGCAGTATGGAAAAAATATTAATGGTCTCAAGTCCTAGGGACTTGTAGTCTTGGATTGCTCACAACTATTCTTTATCAGTTTTTTTCACTCTAATTGATTTTTTAATGAATGTAGCTTTTTCTTCACACAGTTTGAAACACAGAGCTAGTTTTTTAGCACAACTTTAATGATGGCTAGTTGGTACTCATTGGAACAAAATAGCAATGGGGTGATCCCACAATACTGGTTTACACTTTCTCAAAGATCCTAATTTTTGTTGAAATCACATATTTTTAGAAAATATAATGATTTAATCCTTGAAAAGTTCCATTTAAAGGATTCCAATTGAAGAGGGTTTGATCAAACTACCCTAGATCAAACCCCCTTGGATAAAACCCTGCTAGTTTTAAATCATACCTATAATGGAGTCTCCTTTCGACCCATTAAAATGCTAATATAAAACCACTTTTGATTTATCTTTTGGAGGATCAAATGAATTCATTTAAAATTTTAATTTTTTGTGAGTATGTAGTCCTTATTACAAGCTTCCCAAAAAGTATAATTTTAAATAAATTTAATTTGATTATTATATTTATTTTTTATTTCTTGTGAATGTAGGATTTTCACCGAAAATCAAGCTCCTATTCTGCACATGTGGAAAAATAGCAGATTATCAAAAGAAAATTTTGAAAAATATCAGTGCACTATATATTGAAGTCCTTGATCCAACAAAAAAAAAAAGAATTTTGATGCATACAAAAAATGTTATGTTGTATGCGGTCTACCTATGTCTGAATTGTAATTGGTTTGACTTTGAAACTTGATTAAGAAAAAAATATTTAATAAAACACTATGAAACCAAATGAAAGCACTAGATATTGTAGTTACAAATCTAAATTCAAAAAAAAATAAAATTTATCCTTCATGGAAAAAAAGTTATGTTGTATATTGTGAGCATCACTAATTAAAAATGGTGTTTACTAAAAAAAATAGTTTTCAAAGGAGATGGAAAAAGAAGTGCAATCTAATTCCAAAAATTTTGCAAAAAATATATTTCGAATCTACAAGAAAAATGTCACAAATCACTAGTTTGCATCATCTTCAAATTCCTCACGGTTTAGCTGCTATAGGTGCTCGAAAGTGAATATTTAGTTAGAAAAAATTAGTTAAGTGTCCAGTTTGGCCAAAAATTGTAAACCGGTATTGTGGGATCACCCAATGGCAAAACTCTATACATGGATAGCCAGGGAGTTTTGCAGTTCTATGAAGTTAGCTAGTTTGTATATTGTCTTCTTCTTAATCATGAACATTATCTTCAGAAGTGTTCCTTCTTTTTCGCATTTGATTCCTGTAACAGAACAAACCCCATTACAAACACTTGCACATAGATAACCTACTACTAATATGTGTAAGTACAAATATGAATAAAATTTTCATTTCAATACCTATTCATGAATGTGAAGGAATGTCATTGTTCAAGAGCATAATAATAATATAAAGGAAAAACATGACAATAATTCAACAATTGCAAAGAAGAGCATAAGGGAAAAAAACTTTGGACATGAATATAATTGCAATTTAGTTACAGGCATCCCAAATTTAAATAGAATATTTTTTCTTGCAAGTGGTATAGTACACAAATATATAAACTAGGCATTAAAAAGAAATTGAACTTACAAATTTACACCATAGCATATTAGGCACTTGATCTCTTATGCTATTACATATGCAACCAACAGTCTCAGTCACAGTTGCCACCTGAAAAAAATAAAGGACCTATCAACCTTAATAATAAATAGAAAATCTATATAACCATCTATTCCAATTTCCAATGCTAAATAGTAGCAACAGTTCTAGAGAAAACAAGTCAAATACTATAAACAATGCCACTTATGTACAAAGACATATACAACAAAAACATATACATACTAAAAAAATTAGAAGGCTATAAGCCTATCACAATAATGCACATGGCATTAATAATAATAATTATTATTGTAGGAATCTTTTCTATTGGAAATATTTCATGAGTTTGTTGGTATGGTCATGTCTTGCCATGGAGTCATCATGAGGACACGTGATTTCTTCAACACTACATTTGCATTTACTATTTGTAAGCTCTCATTTATTGTGAGTAGACTGAAGTGCACCCATTATTAATGATTTATGGTTTAAATTTTTAAATATGTGAAACAAACTATTGTCTATGTTTTCTTTTCATTTGCTCAGACCCATGCCAAATTAGATATATCTTGAACAGGTAGACATCCTTCAATGTCTATCACTTTTTTCATGAATACACAATAGATTTGAATTACCTAGAGTGCAGTCATCATTACTATGTTATGGTGTGAGGTTTAATGTTGTCGAGCGACTTCTCCATGTTGTTTGTTCATTGGGACAAGTTGTTTGATGAGGCTGAAGGGTTTTTCATCTATAGTGTTGGAAGCCACAAAGGTGACATTTGTAAGTTATTGTATTTTTTATAATATCAGTTTTATGTTTCTCTGTTGTTTTGTTTGGATTGTTCGAAGAGGGTGAAATTGGTGCCTTTTGAGAGGGTTTATGTGTACGATTTTCATATTGAAGAACAAAGCATTTGTAAGTTCCTACATATTTTATAGTCTCGTTTTATAGTTTTTTGCATTTCTGCATTTAATCGTTAATTTCTAGTGTCTACACTCATTAAGCTCATCTATGTTGAAAGGTTTTGTGTCTGTTGTATGGGGGGGGGGAAAATGAAGCCTTTGTAAGCTTGTATGTTTTCTATTGTCTTGTTTGTGCATATATATATGTGTGTGTTCATGGATATAGATACATATCTTTGTGCATATATATATATATATACACACACACATATATATATATATATATATATATATATATGTATGTATGTATGTATGTATATATTTCTATATATATATATATATATATATGTATATATATATATATATTTCTATGTATATATATATATATGTATATATATATATATGTAGATATGTCTGTGTTCTACATTTTGCATTAACTGGGATTTGTTTTCCCATTTATTTTGAATAGATGCAATTGCAGTTGCCATAAATGCATAATGTTGTCAAGAGCTGGGGCTGCAATGGTGTCAAATTTAATGATTTTATATCCAAATATATTACAATTGCTTCATCCTAGTTTTCATTGTTGTTTAATAGATTGAAATGCATTTGCAATGCGATGCATCTATGCACAAAATGCAAACAACAAGAAACAATACTTAGACATTAACCCATAAAATACAAGCGTGTAAAAACCTACAAAATGACACATACATATATATGCATGTGTAGATTTTGAATTTATTGGTTGTTTGGTATTCTTTATGGGTTATTCTCTATTCTTGAGTGAAATACATAGTTGTAGTTCATTAAATATTTCATTTTTTTGGTGTTTTAGTTATGCTCATCAAAGTACTTTTGGCCTTGTTTTCCTATTTGCTCAGGTTGTTTTTGTGACTCTAAATATGGGTTACTATTTATAGTGTGGTTATGTATTTGTGTTAGTTAGGGGGCTTGGTTTTGTGAAGGAATTCAATAGCAACCTATGTAGTACTTCAGAATTCAAATGGAATTGTGGACTAGTGAAACATAGTTTTCCTATGAAGGACTTCATAGTTTGTCTATGAAATTTTTATGTCTCCACCCCGAGTCTATATATATGTTAGTTCCATTCTTAATCATGAGAAGCATATTATCATGCTAAGATGTTCACGATTTATGGAATTGGAAAATGAGGTGTTGGTAAGTTCCTATCTTTTTTATAATGTTGTTCTATTATTTTTTGCATCTATGCATTTTATGGCTAATTTGTACTATGTCTAGTCAAGCATTGCAATTGCACTTGCATTTATTAAACAACAATAAAAATTAGATCCAAGTAATTGGAAAATATGTGGGTATAAAATCATTATATCCATGTGTTGTTATTTGTAGTTTGTGTGTAAATGTCTATTTTTACTATTCTTTATGGGTTAGTGTATGTTGTCAAATTAAATACTTAGCTACAACTAAGTATGAATAAATTAAAATCAAAATAGTTCATAATTTAGATAGTTCTTGGTTTTGAAGTTCTACTTCTATTGAGAAAAGTATTTTTTTTCTAACTTTTTTAAGTATAAAGCCTATGTAGGTACAATAATCCAATGTGTGTTGTTTTGACATGGACTTTTACCACTTCCTAGTCACTAATTCTCATGCATTGCAATTGGATTAAAATACAACTAGCATTAATTGATATTTTCACCAAATTTAAAGACTATTGAGCAAAGAATTACTTTCATTATATAATCATCTTCACAAAGTATTCCTTGACAATAAAACCTATTAAAAAAGTAGACATTTATAATCTGACATATCCTTTACATTGTCTTTTCTTCATTGGCTAATCAATTTCTCAGATTGTTTGATGAGATTGAAATTTGCTTCTCCTAAGCCTGAAACTTGTCGTATCTTTTATATTGATATTGGATTTTTTCTTTTATTTAGTTTTTAAATGTTCAGTTCTCTGTTGTTTACCATCCATAAAGTAACTAGTCTATTGTTTTCCATAGTAGCATGCCAACTGCAGCCCAGTCTCGTAAACAAGCATTTGATCTAGGAAAATGTCAAAGCTTGCAGCATAAATTCTATAATATTCCATAGGCATGCAATTCCATGCATGCCAGCTGCATTTCAATCAATTAGATGAGCATAAAAATTTTCCCTATTGGAAATAAAGTAATGTGTTTGTATGAACCAAGATATTTTTCTAGAAACACTAGTCGACGTAAACAACAAACAATAGCAAATGACAAGAATATGGAAAAAACAAAAATGGTACTTAAATTTATTCTGCGTTGAATGGGACTATTCTACTAAAACATAGTCTTGCTTTGTTTTTTTCAAAGTCTTAATCCAATCCAAGTTAATTGTATATCCATGAAAGAACAATAGTTATCCAAACATTCCCACCTGTTCAAGATATTTGCACCAACTTTTCCATGGCTTTATCCATAACCATTATGTACATGTTCAAGAAATCACTGTCATCATGTCTAAGGGATAAGTTGCATTGTTACTAGTAGTTGTGTTTCCTAATTGGAAATTGTTATGCATGATTGCATATATTTTGTTTACTATTAAGGTTGATAGGTGCCTTGATAGTAGAATCAATAGTTTACTATTTCAAGACAGTGAAGAGACGTAGCTAGAAAGATCAAAAATCACTTCAAACAAATAGCATTTTGATTTTGTGATTATAGCTACCTTTGTTGAAAGCATGTTCACATAATTTGAAGAAGTAAAAAAAAAAAAATTTCCACAAATTTGACCACTAGAACACTAGCAGCTAGCAGAAAATTGCCACAAGCCAAACAAGATTGAAGTATAATTTTTAAGAGTGACTTATGCAATTAGCAGAGAGGATATCAACTGCACGAGATAAGAACTTAAAAGGACATGTGCATAACACATAATAAATAAGAATCTTATTCATTCTCTAAAATGAGAAATAAAAATAAAGATGGACTATGCTCTAATACCACTTTCATGCATTCGAACAAACTACAAAGTCTTGTTAGACAAACAATGGGTTTGTAAGACCATATCCACAATCTTGTAAAGAGCACAAGAAAATTGCATGAGTGAAAACGAGAAAAGACACTGCATTGTCTATTGTGGATTTATCTTAATCTCTATACATCACATAATACAAGGAAGAGTCCAAAAAGAATATATAAGATAGTCTGTTTGAAATATAACTCACATCCTACTTCACTTTTTGAATGTCTATCTCTGCATTGTGAATAATAGAAGTTGACATAGAAACATGTCCAAGTGCATTCCCACTCTATTCAGCTATGATTAGCTTTAGAAATGTTTTGAAAAAAGGTCAGAAACATATACTAAAGTGCATGAATTGCAACTGTTTACCATCTCTGAAAAAAATGGCATTGCAATACACCTAACAAATAATATATGATTTTATAAGTCACAATATGAAAATAATACCTACATATTTGATTAATGCACTTGGTTGTCCATG
Organism: Sequoia sempervirens; assembly: GCA_007258455.2. Taxonomy (NCBI): domain Eukaryota; kingdom Viridiplantae; phylum Streptophyta; class Pinopsida; order Cupressales; family Cupressaceae; genus Sequoia; species Sequoia sempervirens. Next base: position 318,590,243 of record VDFB02373365.1, read on the forward strand.
TATTGTTACTCATTCTTTTGTACCCATTTTTTTTTGTGGATGAATAAACTAGTTGAGACCATGCCTTCTCATATTCTTGCAGTAGCATGTCAAGTTGTATAGCAGAGCATTGATTACAAACAATAAATAGTTCGAATAGAACCTTGCAAAATCAACAAGCATTGGAAAAGACACTGTGCAATGCACCTTGAAAGAACAACAATCTTCTTGTTTGAAAAACCACATATATATAGATGCACATACAATAATATATACATAGACATATATATGTATATACACACCTGATTATATGCACTCACACACACACACACACACACATGTGTGTGTGTGTGTACATATATATATATATACGTAGATGCATATATAAAGACATACATACATGTAAGAACATATGCATTGGCACATACATATACATGCATACATTTAAATATGTACATATATGTTAACATACATACATACATACATACATACATACATACATATATATATGTATGTATGTATGTATGTATGTATGTATGTATGTATGTATATATGCATACACATATATGTATGTATGAACATCTACATAGGGAAACTTTAAATATATATGTATGTATATGCATTCGTATATACATACACATATGTAACTATATGTGTACATAGTTTTATATGTGCATATGTGCATACATATAGACACATGTATACATGTATGTACAAATAGTTGTATATGTACATATCTACACATGCACATATATGTATGTGTTTTTTTCTTGTTTTTTACACGCTTGTATCTTATAGGTTAATGTCAACTATTTTTGTTGTTTGCATTTTGTGCATAGAGACATTGCATTGCAGCTGCACTCGAATCTATTAAAGAGAAATGAAAATTAGATCGAAGCAATTGGGATTTATCTAGATATAAAATCATTAAATTTGACACCATTCTAGCCCCAGATCTTGAGAGTGCTATGCATTTATGGTAACAACACTTGCATCTTTTGGAAACAAAAAAAAATAGATCCTTGTTAATGTAAAATGCAAAGCACAGACATACATACATATATATACACACATATATATATGTATAGATAGAAATATATACATACATATATATATTCATATATATATATATATATATATATATATATATATATATATATACATACCTAAATATATATACTTGCACATATTTGTACGTCTTTATGTGCACATATGTACATACACACACACATATAAAAACACACATATATGTATGTATGCATATATATTGTAGACACTAAAAATTGACCACTTTAAATTGGTCAATTTACCCCCAATTCGACTAATGTCATATTCTCTATATTAATTAAATAATACCCTATTATTTAATTAATATTCATTATCCCTTATCCCTTCATCCTAATTTATTTCTTCCATCATCTTTAAATCTTAGCCTGAAGTAAATAATTACCTTTAATTATTTGCTCCCATTACTTATCCCTTTCCTCTAATTAAATAAATAAATAATCTATTTATTTAATTCCGCTCATGTCACATTCTCCATAACCTTTTCTAATCCTGATTAATTTGCATAATCCTAGATTAAGGATTTCCACATTCCTAATCCTTGATTAGGGAGGTGTCACATCCTCCATAATATGCAAGTGGGTCATTAATCCTCATTACCCACCTAATCATTTTCCTAATCCCTCACACAACCTAATCATTGATTAGCTATCCCAACCTACCCTTTGGTCAACTCTCCCCATCCCCCAAGGAATTTTTAATTCATTTTTTTCTTCCCAAGGTCCTTTTAAGGAATCCTTAATTCCTCTCTCATCTCTCAAGGAATAAATTGAATTCCTTTTATCCCATCCATGCACATTAAAAGGAATTTTTAATTCCTTTGGTCAACACTTGATCTTAACCCTTGATCTTCCTCCCCCTTTCAATCTTTGTCGTCCATTCCTATCTCCCTTGCTAAATGGCTAACACTTAGCCATTTTTGCATTCTCAAGCATTCAACCATTCTCAACCACAATATCTCACACTATTACCATAACGAAATCCTTGCAACCATAGCCATCTTGCATCCATCTTGTGACCAAATCAAGCAAAGATCAAACTGTTATGCTGCCAAAATCGATCTAGGAGCACACATATCATGCCATCAAAAAGAGTAAACAAATTCATCAAGATCAAACAACATAAAATTGATTTTATGTTCATTTTTAAGTTTTATTTTCATCGTAATCCCAAACTTGAGTGTTGTCTTTGGTTTTTTCTCTCTTGCTTGAGTTTATTTCTTGCATTTTAGATGGGGTAAAAACATTGCACACATTTTTGGCATGCCCAGTGGGACCCACGTCACAGGTCCTTTGAAGTTTTGTGTTGTTTCAAGTTTTGTAGGTTTGGGTTTTGCACACAGGAGTGAATCTGCCCCCGACGAGTGAATCCGCTCGATGCAGAGGAAGATTTGCAGTAAGAGCAGGAAAACTCATTTTGCGCCCTTCCATAAAAGGGGCGAATTTGCATCCTTCAACCTAGACCAGCAAATATAGGGGCAAACCCACTACCTACATAGGAAAGCTCGCACTCACCCATTAACATAACAGGTGATCTTGAACCTAAGCAAATAATCCTAGATTCACAGAGGCGATTATGCATTTTCCTTTCCACATAAGGGGCTATTGAACATTCGCCATTCCACCTAATAGGAAATTCTACTCACTCCTGGGGTGATCCTGACTTTGACCCATCACAAAGGTAAATCTGCTGCATGGACGGGTGAACTTGCTTATTTGATGGGCGAATCTGCTCTAACCCCTTTCCAGATAGGCAAATTTGCAGATAGACAAACCTACGGCCTAAACGGCCAAATTCACTAGGTACAGGGGCAAATCTTCTCCTACTCATAGAGCTGAACTTGCACTCTCAAAGGGAAAATCCATGACACATAAGGATGAATTTGTGTGATCTATAGAAGGTATACCAGTTTTTAGAAAAAATTTCATAGTGCTTTATACTTACCTTTTTGAAAAAATTCTCTAGGTGCTTCGCCTCTGAACCCCTTCCATGGGGGATCAAACTGTAACCTCGCACCCCCCTTTTTGTTGGGTTGGGTGTTCCACCCCCCTAAGCTAGAAATCATCTATTTTTCATCATTTATCTTTGCATAGATAATCATTATTTTTTGCAGCTTGTCCTCGTTTGTCCAAGACTGGTGGTTGTGACTACTAACTTATCTTTTGTAGGACGATTAGTCAAAGACCTCTAGATTAGATGGTCTGTGTGACTTTCTTTTTTATACTAGCTAGGCATATGTAGATTTAATTAAAGGGTCAATTAACATTGTTTACGGTGTTTGGGAGCAAGTTGTTGATGTATCCACTCCCCTTGCACCTTTTGATGATCTTGGGTAATGAGAAATCACAACTTGTTCCAATCCAATACAGTCTACCTAGGAAGTGCTAGTGCATCTAAGCTCTGCCATTGTTCCATGTGTGAACTTGGGGACCAACCGAAGCATCTAGTATTTCCTTCCCTTAGCAGGACCTACCTGGGATTTCATCACCCCGGGGATGATCCCATCCACATGTTACCGGTGGGGTATATAAAGGGAAGAGAGCTAAAGATGTACCCCAATCTAGTCACCTCATGTCTAGTGAAGCATCAAAGATAGGGTGATACCTAGATAAGATGTGTAGGGTTGGTCTAAGTTTCCAGTGCCTTTTTGGGGCTCCCGATCCATGCTTGTGACAGGATAGTGTTCACGATTGTGCCTCATGTACCTTAGCATATATCAAGGATGCACGAGATAGCCTTGTTTAGCCTAGATAGAGACCCATGTTTTGGTCGCGGCTTGGTGCAGTGTAGGGGATGTGCACTATACCACAAAGTTACTCACCATGTACTCCCTTGGGTTGAGATAGAAATCCTCATGGTGGACCATGATAGTCTTTGAGAGAGCATGAATGTGAGTTTGTGGCATCTATTGATGACCTTATGCCATTGAATCACTTGCTATCCACCTTCGTGAGAAAGGGTGATGTAGAGAACCACCCAGGTATCATGGAGTATTAACCTTGGGGGCATCCCTCAAGGTGGTGGGCCTACATCAAGTTTGTAAACCCTTATCACTAATTCTAAGATTGTGTTGTTTGGAGTGTTTTCTTGTACGATACTAGTGCTTCTTCTCAGTCTGAGCTAGTCCAACTCACTACTTTTTGTTTATTGTGTTTTTGTCCTTTTCCATAGTCTGCGCTTGCCCCTAGTGGCGAGTTTGCTTCTTATAGGGGAAAAATTGCATTGTGGACAAGTGATCCTACCCTGAAAGTGGTGATTCCATGTCTTGAGTTAGAGTCTAGTCATCCTTTAGGCGAATTCATCCTTGTCAGGGGTGAATTTTCTTGTGGGTCCCTTAGTTAGGCAACCCTGTGTTCACTTATTCCTTGAATAGGCAATCCTTCCCTATCCATAGGCGAGTCTATGTTTGATCCATGTCATTTGAGTCCACTTGTTCACAGAATAGGTGATCCCACCTCCTGTCTATGTCTACCTTGTTCATACCTCCCCTAGCATAGGCAATCTTGTTGTACATAGGGTCGATCCCATGTGTCATCTGTGTCATCCTCGTCTAATTTTTCCCTAAATAGGCGATCCTACCCTGTCCCTAGGTGAATTTGTGTCAGGTTTTTGTCATCCCCATCTGCTTGATCCCTAAATAAGAGATCCTACCCTGTCCCTAAGCGAATTCGTGTCAAGTTTATGTCATCCCCTTCCACTTGTTCCCTGAAGAGGTGATCCTATCATCTCCATAGGTGATTCTATGTTTACATCTCCCTATCATCTATCTGTACACCTCCTGGGATAGGTGTACCTATATTTCGTAGGGGTGATTATGTTTCTTTTCCATATCATTCGTGTCTTCCCATTCCCTAGATAGGTGATTTTGTCCCCTTTACAGGTGATTGTGTCATCCTACATCCGTACTGGGTCCTTCCTTGATAGGAAATTATGCTTCTTTCTTGGAGCAATCCTGCCCCCCTTCTATATAGTCACTCTCCATAGGTGTTCTTGTCCTTACCAATAGGCAATCCTGCTACCCTCAGGGGTGATTCTATGATCTCCTAGATACGCGTTTCCGCTACCTACAGAGGCGATTGCGCTCTATTCTTGGGAGAATTTTATTCCCTTCCAAAACTGTAGTCCAATCATTTTTCATCTTCACATCCATCCCAAACGATCATTTTCATCCATCGAATAGTCATCTTCATCATTTTAGCTACATCGTTGAACCTAGGATTCTATCCTATCACATCCTCCAATCATCCTAACTTGAGCTTAAATCCCATCCTAATCCAAGCTCTAATCTAATCATCCTAATCTGAGATTAAATCCCCTCCCAATCTGAGCTTTAATCTAATCATCCTAATTTGAGCTTAAATCCCATCCTAATATGAGCTTTAATCCAATCATCCTAATCTAAGCTTAAATCAAATCCTAATCTAAGCTTCAATCCAATGCTAATCCGAGCTTAAATTGTATCCCAATCTTAGCTTAGTCTACATCACAATTTGAGCTTTACTCCATCCAAATCCTAGATCTTTTCATATCGAAACAAATCTTAAGATCCCTTCTTCCATGTTCTTCTAATCCATTCTATTTATATTTTCATCTCTCCTTTCATTCTAATAATCTATTCTCATCTTTTCAATCCATATCCATCCAATTCAACATCATGAATCCTTATACTCCATCAATGCAACCAAAAATAGTAGTCAAGGGAAATCCCAATTACATTGATGATGATAATGAAAGTCTTGTTGATCAAGATGAGTATGATATAGATCCCCTTGATGCTATCATTTCTAGTAAACTTTCTCCAAGCATCATCCAAGATTTGATCAACCATCCAAGCAATCTCATCATGCCTTCATCCACACCTACTAGCAATCCTTATGCTACCTTTGACAAGGGATATCCATCATCTTCCCCATCCACATATTCATAATATCCTTCATCTACATCTCCCTCTTATCCATCACCCACATACCCATCTCAGTCCACATCCATGTCTCCATGTTCTTCTCCATCCATATCCTCCTATGTCACCCCATCTTCACACAATAATGTTATCACCTTCACCCCTAGTCCAAACCATCCATCTTATTATCCTCCAATGCCTGATCCTCATCCACCATCCACCTTCTCCTACATTAATCCTCCATCCACATATTCCTATACTAATCCACCAACCACATCCTCTTGTCCTAACCCACCATCCACACCCTCTTGTCTCAATCCTCCATCCCAATATCCCTACCTAAATTCTCCATCCACTTTCTCTAACATCAATCCTCCATCTACATATTCCTATACTAATCCACCAACCACATCCTCTTGTCCTAACCCACCATCTACACCCTCTTATCTCAATCCTCCATCCCAATCTTCCTATCCTAATCCAACATCCACATCTTCTTATCCCAATCCACTATCCCAATACTCCTACCTCAATCCACCATCCCAATCTTCCCATCCTAATCCAACATCCAGATCCTCCTATCTTAATCCACCATCCCAATATTCCTATCTTAATTCCCCATCAACTTCCTCCAACATCAATCTACCATCCATATCCTCCTATGTCACTCCATCCTCCACTCCATCAGGTCCTAATCCTCCAGCTACTCCTAGTCCTCAATCCAATCCCATTCCTCCATCTAATCCTAATCCACCAATCCATAATCCTAGTCCACCCATTCATAATCCTTCTACTCCTACCACACCATCTAAGCCTACAATAAGCAAGTGCCTCATTCCAGATGTCATCCAAGGACTTATGACAAAGAAGATGTCCCCAAATCCATATACTAATGTCATGGATCCATGCCATACCACTCCACCATGTATGACCACTAGTGATGAGTCCCTTCTCCATCCTACACCTATCATTACTAGTACCACTACTAACACCCTCCAAATTGTTGAAACCATCAAACCCATCGAATCTATTGAATCCACACCTTCTACTTCCATAACCACCAAAATCGTCAAAGACACCAAAATTGAATCCACTCCCTGTAGTCCTAGCATCACCAAAATCCACTCCCTTAAACTTCATGAATCCTCCACTCTTCCATCCAGCTCATCCAAAGACTCCCTCCAACACTCTTCCATCATCATGCCACACACACCCATTGAAGCTTGCCAAGAGCTTGATACAAAGCATACAAACATATCCCCTCTTCTACATCAAGATCTTACCATCCTGTCCACTCCATCTCAAGATCATACTAGCTCATCCATTCCATCTCATGATCCCCTTGTCACTAAAGATCCAATCACTCCATCTCATGATCCCTTATCACCCTCTACCCCATAACAAGATCTTACTATTACACCTAATCCTCCTCATGATTTCTTATCACCTCCTCTAAATAAAGATCCTACCATCCCATCATCTCCATCTCATGATCCTTCATTTCCATTTAATCAAGCTATCCCAACACCATGTTTATATCCCCTTGGTACTTTTACATTCATCCATGGTGGTTTTATTATAGAAGAAGAACATGTATACACCACCCATCCTGCTCCACCTAATAATGGACTCGCATCATGTTTCTAGAATAACAAGAATCCTACCATAAACTGAATGCTCAAGATCATGAACTATCAAGGAAAATGCTTAGGCCTTCATGAGCAAGGTATATTGGAGCCCATCCATGTCAAATAACACCCATGTGCACAAGGTCTTGGATATATATCTCAAGACTCACAATCCAAAAATGTTGGTACAACCTCCATACATCTTAAGTGAGTCTCTTCCAAAAGAACAATAGACTTTTCCCATCACTCCACCACACCATCTGTCACCATCCCTCCTCCTCCATCATATCACCTCAAAACAACCATCCATGTTCCTCCTTCGTCCTCCAAATCCATTTTGGGTTCTTATGTCCCTCCATCCACCATCACCCATCTTTCATCTACTACATCTATTTTGGGTTCCTATGTCCCTCCATCCACCATCACACATCCTCCACATACTAAGTCCATTTTAGGACCTTACATCCCAAAATCATCTCCTCCATTGTATCTTCCTCATTCCTTCATCCACCAATCACCTCTTCCTATAACCCATCATCAAAATCACACTTTCATATTCCATAATCAGGATCAACAAAAGTGCATAACTATACCTTCCCCATCCACACACCATCTCCAAAATCCTACCTCTGTCACTCCATTCATATCCTCTCCACATCATCCATAACCTCACACCTATCCTATTGCTACTGGAAGCACTTTGGATGTCAAAGTACAAATGCATAAATACAAACGCCCACATGAATCTAAAATTCCCCATGTCCCCTTAAAAAGACATGTTGAAGAAAAGAAAAATCAAATCCAAAATCCAAATTAAACCCACAGACCACAAAGGCCCACCAAAGAAAACATCAGAATCATGTGGATCCCAAAGAAAAAATATGCAGTGCCTTTAAATGAAAAATCCATAATGACATCCAAAGTTGCTAATCTAACAACTAATCATCTACATCCTCCATCTCCTAAATATATTTTGGGTCCCTATGTCCCAAAATTCACTACCCCAACTCCTCCATTATCCCCACATCATCCATCCACTAATCCTCCTTTCCTTTCACATCCACCACCATATGTGCCAATGCTAATCTTGAAAACATTCCCCCATCACACATCTACTCCATCATTCCATCCATACACTTTCTCACATCCCATCCATTATCCCACATATCTCCCTCATCCAATCCCTTTAATCCCTTACCTTGCATAATCCATCTATCCTAATAAGGTTGTATCAAAATCCGATAGTCATTTCACACATGGGTTCTCATCACCTCATCTAGAACTTGATGGTTGAGTCCTTCATCCACCCCCTTATCACCTGTCTTCCAAATCCATTTATCCACATCCCTATCCTTATAAACCTCCATCCACACATTTTCAAAAAAATCCCCCCCAAAAAAAAGAGTAAAGAGAAAAAAATCCATCCAATGGTGAAAACTTGGAAAATAAGCGCCTTGGATAAGTACCATGATGAAATCCTCATAAATAGGCATCATGTGTAAATCCCCATTCATTTTATTTCCACACTTGGGGGAAAATTCATGCTTTGCATCCCCTTCACTCATCTCTTCCATCCCACCTATCTTCCACATCCTACCCATCATACCCTGACATTTATCTCCAATCCTTCCTTCCTCCTCGTGATCTTGATAAAGATAGGGACACCTCTCGATACATGCTTTGGACACCTCTTGGCATACATTTCCCTCATCCATGCACTATCATATTCCTTGTCCACCCATCACACTACCACCTACATGCCTTCTTTATCCATGCATCATATCCACATCCTATCCACATCACTCTATCATCCTTAAGCATGCATCCTATCCACATCCATCTCACTTCCTTATCCCTACATCCTATCCATATCCATCTCACTCCCTTATTCATCCATCCTTCTATCTTCCATCCATCTTGCCTCATCATGCATGACATAGATAACGTGGGGCATCTCCTTCTTTATAACATAGTCCTTGGAGACAACATTCTTCCATCATGTTATCTAGTCCATATCACTATTGTCACCTTCTCATCCATCCAATAATCCCTTCCATCTCCCCATCCTTATTTTCCCATCCATTGATCCAACAAATCCTTTTCCATCTTCCCATCTATCAGGCCAAAAATCCTTTTCCATCTTCCCATCCTTATCTTCCTAGATCCATCCATCATATCATCCCTCCATCTCCCCATCCACTTATCTCTATTTTCATTCCATCTCATAGTCCCTTATCATTAGTATCTAGCTATAGGCTACTCGCAATACAATCCATTTTCATTCATCTCACTATCATCACTCCCACCTCTTTCATACATCTTTCCAATCTCCTATTACTTTTCATCACTCATCTATTCATCATATCTTCCCCCCAAGTCATCTTTTGATGATTTGGATACTTATCCCATCCCTGAGCTTCACCTAATCCACATCTTACAGATATCAATCATCCTATCCATAGAATCTATCTTGTCTCACCATATTGATTCCATCATTGTATCTACTTATCATGGTCATCTCATCGTCCTTTATCCATTTACTTTTGGTCTTTTGTCGAACTAGGTTGCCTCTGTGCTTTCACATAGGCAAGGTCAATCATATGATTAGCTCCCAAGGCATTTTTCCATCCATTCATTTTCATCCATCGTGCTCTCCATTTTCTTATTTCCACTTTTATGGGTATGTGTAGGATCATGATGGGCCAAAAAGTGGCGATATGACGAGTATGTGTAGGGTATGTGGCTAACAACATTTTTTTAACCAAAACTTGATGAAACAAAAAGGGTTTTTAAAGGAGATTCTCAGCTTTCCACCAATATACATTATGCTTAAATTTGAATTTAATAAATAATTATTATTCATTTTCTATTTGAATTATGATTAAAGTCTTGATTGACAGGCTGATTGAAAAACATCTATAGCTTTCAAATGGTATCACATTTTCTAAATCCAAAACATGCATCACATTCTATGCTTTGCATACTATAGGATTAAAAAAAATGAATTTCATGAATTTTTGACCAAGTTAAGGTGGTTAGACATACGATTTTTTATATTTTTTAAAAGTTACATAATAAAAAATTCATAATTAATTATTTACTTGGAAAAAATTACAAAAAATTATGCATCACATTGGGACATGAGTCCTCTACTTATACAAAAAAAAATATTAAAAAAATATTATCATTTTATTGTGGTTAGGGTGGTTAGATAGACACCTACTTACTTATTTTTTCCCTAAAATTTAAGTACTACTGCATTGAAATTTCAAATTTTCACCAAATAGATTTTAAAAAATAAATAAACCTAGTAGTTTAGAAACTACATTCAATTTGCTATAGATTCTATTGTTACATATTTTTGAAATAATATAGATAACTTATTAAAAAATTTACGTGAAGTTGCCTAACTCTAATTTTTCTGAACTTTTTGCCACTTAAGGGCCTATTTTTTCCATGATGATCCTGCACATATCCTTATCCATGGTCAGTCATCAGTCTTTTATTGAACGACAAGGGATCTGCGCTTTCACATAGGCAAGGCTAATCTCTGATTAGCCCTCGAGCCCCTAGGTCTTTAGGGTGTGTCTTTTCATCACCACGTCGTGTCGTCAAGTGTGTCCCTATGCTAGCTAGTTCTTAATAAACAAAATCTGTTAGTATTAGGAGGTCCAATCAGTTTTGAATATCTTGCATCATGTCAATCATCTAGTTTATCCTGCAACTTTGGTCTTAATAGGATGCATCCTTCTTAATAAGACCACATCAATCCCATCCACCCTTTTGATCCTGTGGCAAAGGACATTTGATATTTATTGTGATATTTTAATGCTTTTGGATTTTGTTTATCATTTGAGCTTCCTATCATATCTTGTCAGGGTCACCACGATCCATCATATCATGGTGGGCTTTGGCAAGTAAACATAGAGGCATATCTTGATTTTCTATGTGATCTTGTTTTCTTGGTTACCCCACGTAGTACCCACCAAGATCCCCGTGATCTTGTGTTATGTTGGGGCATCCTCTGTGTTTGTGGTTTTCCAACATTGGCCCTACCAAAGCCCCCATGACTTTGGGATGTTGGAATAACCTTTTGTTTGTTGTGGCAGTCCCATGCATGTGATACGAAGTCACCTTGGTTCCTCATACCCTGGTACATAGTATCTCATGCTATATCAAATTTAGTGCTCATTATGTATGGAAACATAATGCATAACAATTAAATTGCTTGATTTGATCACTCTCCTTTCATATCCCCCATCTCTCATCCTCTCATTTATCAAAATCCACCCATCCATTCACCCTAAATGTTTCTTATCTATTCATCTTTTATCCCTCCACCTCATCTATTTCTCCTATCCATTTTCCAACTCCCTCCACTTCCTCCATTCTCATCATATCATCATCTCTTCAATATTCTTAGGATAATATATATATTTGTTATTCTAAGCATCCTTTCTTCCATTATTTTCATTCATTTCAACAATCTCACATCTTCGTCGAATCTTAATCCATTCAATCTAGCACAAATCATCTAATCACATCCTTGGTCTTGTTCCCAGCCTTGCTACAAGCCTTGATCCACTCATCATCATCATCATCATTAGGATGTATCCTTCCCTATCCTTTGGTGTTGTTTTTGGATGTATCCTTCCCTCATCAACAACACTTTCATCATCATCATCGAGATGTATCCTTCCCTCATCAACAACACTTTCATCGTCATCATCATCGAGATGTCTCCTTCCCTATCCTTTTGTGTTTTTTGGGATGTATCCTTCCCTCATCAACAACACTTTCATCATTATCATCTCGATGTATCCTTCCCTATCCTTTTGCATTGTTTTGGGATATATTATTCCCTTGAATCAACGACACTCCACCCATCATCAATCCACATTTTCTTGTAGCTTTACTGGGGAAACATCACATTTTTCCTTGAATCCATTTGTGCTTCCTTTCTTCTCATCTTCTCTACCCAATTCCTATCACTTATCATCCTCTCTTATCCATCATTTTGCATCATCTTCCCCCTCTACCCTTTCACCATCTCATCCATTTCAAGAGAACACCTATGTTCTCTTGAACCCACACTCCCTCTTTAGGGGGAATCCTTAATCCCTAATCTTTGTTCCCATCATCTTTCCTCCTAGTCACTCCTTTGAATGACTAGGGAATCTTTCACAATCTAACCATCTTCTTCTAGTTTCTATGTTTTAATATTCTTTGAAATGATGCTACTTCGTAACACCATCTCAAACAGGGGAAAAATGTAGACACTAAAAATTGGCCACTTTAATTTGGTCAATTTACCCCCAATTCGACTAATGTCATATCCTCTATATTAATTAAATAATACCCTATTATTTAATTAATATTCAATATCCCTTATCCCTCCATCCTAATTTATTTCTTCCATCATCTTTAAATCTTAGCCTGCAGTAAATAATTACCTTTAATTATTTTCTCCCATTACTTATCCCTTTCCTCTAAAGAATTAAATAAATAATCCCCTCATGTCGCATCCTCCATAACCTTTTTCTAATCCTGATTAATTTGCATAATCCTAGTCTTAAGGATGTGCACATTCCTAATCCTTGACTAAGGAGGTGTCACATCCTCCATAATATGCAAGTGGATCATTAATCCTCATTACCCACATAATCATTTGCATAATCCCTCACTTGCACAACCTATTCATTGATTAGCTATCCCAAACTACCCTTTGGTCAACTCTCCCCATCCCCCAAGAAATTTTTATTTCCTTTTTGTCTTTCCAAGGTCCTTTTGAGGAATCTTTAATCCCTCTCTCATCTCCCAAGGAATATTAAATTCCTTTTATGCCATCCATGCACATTAAAAATGAATTTTTAATTCCTTTGGTCAACTCTTGATCTCAACCCTTGATCTTCCTCCCCTTTCAATCTTTGTCGTACATTCCTATCTCCCCTGCTAAATGGCTAACACTTGGCCATTTTTGCATTCTCAAGCATTCAACCATTCTCAACCACAATCTCTCACACTATTACCATAACCAAATCCTTATAACCACAACCATCTTGCATCCATCTTGTGTCCAAATCAAACAAAGATCAAACTATTATGCTGTTGAAATCAATCTAGGAGCACACATATCAAGCCATCAAAAAGGGTAAACAAATTCATCAAAATCAAACAAAGTAAAATTGATTTTATTTTCATTTTAAAGTTTGAGTTTCATCTTAAGCCAAATCTTGAGTGTTGTCATTGGGTTTTTATCTCTTTCTTGAGTTTATTTCTTGCATTTTAGATGGGGTAAAAACACTACACACACACACACATGTGTGTGTGTGTATTTATGGATAAGATGGTGTTAAGTATCTAACTCAACAAAAGGACCAAACGAGAAAGGCTAACCCATATTTAAACTCACAGGAACAACAAAAAGTTTGTCTATGATATTTGAAGGTGTAATGATAGGTGTGGTTGAATGTGTTTGCATAATGTTGACTAGTTATGAGGATGGAATAGAATAAAGCATGATGATACGGTGTTGGAAAGTAATATTTTTAATGTATGTATATATATATTCACACATACATAGACATAGATATATAATGAAAGATGCATACATATGTGCATATATATGTAAATCATGGAGGGAGAAACAATAGAGAAATCAAGTAAGAGATAGGTACGGTTTTGAATAACAAAATAAAATATTAAGAGCATTTGATGAAGGAGCAAGGGAACACAAATATTGTATTATAGTATGAACAACTAAATGAGGTTGTCCTAATCAGTTTTTCCATAGCATAAGACAATGAGCAGATATAAGTTTTGTTAATATAGAACTCGACTTTGCATCTTTTCTCTTGGGAAGCCTGGCTCATCATTTTGAATTGACTTTGTAATTGCAAGTATTGTGTAGGTAGATATTGCGAGTAGATGTATGACTTACTTTGTAACTTCTATGTCTTGACTAGCCATATTTAATTGTGAAGTCAATAAAGAAAGAATTAATGATTTTCAAACAAAATGAGACATGAATGTAATTTATTGTACATATTCATATTTATATTTGCATGTATACACGTAAAATTCATTTATAGATGATAGTTATATATAAAATTGAAAATTACATGTTCATATTTATTTCCTTATTTAACTGTAGCAAGCATACTATGTATTTTTCAAATAGGTGAAACTAAAAATGCTTGTAGAATGACTGTTGGAAATATATGGTAAATAAACACTCATTTGTTGTTTGATTAAACGTAAACTATTTATGTTGCTTTATACATTTGAATAACTTGTTCAAAGTATTTGTAAATTAGTCCAGTGAGTATTTAAATTGTAGTAAGAAATTGTTGAAAACATGTAAAAATTGTTTGCACCTTGCTCTTCAAAGCAGCTAGTTATTTTACCATGAATTTTAAAATTAAATTAACAATTATCTATGTATTCTGAAAGAAAGAAGTAGAAAAATTTAATTAAGAATCTTCTTCAAAACATAGTATAAGTCAATTCAATTTAGATGACATATACTATAATGCATTAATTGCAACTATTTACTATTTCTAAAACAAATGACATTGCAATTTATCTAACAAACAATGTATGATGTTTATCAGCCACAATATGGAAATAACACCTAGATATTTGGTCAATGCATTTGAATGTCCATGTATTGGTTCTCATTATTTTGTACCCATGTTTTTTTGGAAAATGCATAAACTATTTTAGACCATACCTCCTGACTTTCTTGCAACAATATGTCAAGTTCTATAGCAGATCATTGACACATTCATATACATGTATACATTTAAGTATGTACATATATGTATACACACACACACATATATATGTGCAGACACACATATATATGCACAAACATCTACACACAAAATATGTAAATATATATGTATGTATATACGTTCATATATACATATGTACATACATACACATATGTAACTATATGTGTGCAAAGTTATATATGTGCATATGCACATACACATAGACACATGATACATGTATATACACATAGCTTTATATATACATATCTACACATGCACATATATGTATGTGTCATTTTCTATTTTTTACATGCTTGTATTTTATGGGTTAATGTATATTGTTTGTTGTTGTTTTCATTTTCTGCACACAAGCATTGCATTGCAATTGCACTTGAATCTAATAAATAGCAATGAGAATTAGCTCAAAGTGATTAGGATTAGCTATAAACCATTATATTTGACACCATTATAGCTAGAGGTCTTCACAATGCACAAAGATATATATCTATATGCAGACACACACATATATACACACATACAAATACATATGCATATATATATATATATACATATCTATATATATACTTGCATATATTTGTATGTCTCTATGTGCACATATGTACATACACACACACATACAAAAACACGCACACACACACACACACACACACACACACACACACACACACACACACACACATATATATATATAAGACAGTGTTAAGTATGTAGCAAAACAATAGACAACAACCCATAAAAGAAGCCCATGATTGCAAAGAGCCAAACTAGAAAGGCTAACTCATATTTAAACTCACAGAAATGGCCAACGCAAATGGGAAAACAACACAAACAATACTTTGCTCAACAAAATTTAAACTTCAAAATGAAGAAATATTGAAAACACGGGCTATTCTCATCTTTATCCAATAAATTGAAATGCAACTAACTATTTAACTCATGAATAGGCACAAAACCATAAATAATATCGAAGCATAGACATAAACACACAAAATAACCATAAAAGCCCTTTCACAAACCCTAGTTTTCTAAGAAAGCCTAACCTATATTCACATTCACACAGACAATCTGAGCAAGTTGACAAAGAGCACAAACAATACTTTCCTCAACAAAATTAGAACTTGAAAATCCTAAAATATTTAAAATACGAACTATTCTCATCTTCATCTGCTAAATTGAAATGCAACTAACTATTTAACTTGCCAACAACCACAAACCCATAAAGAATGGTGAAGAATAGACATAAACAAAAAAAATGCAGAAAACAACATACAATGGATGGTGACCCATAAAATGCAAGTATGTAAACCATTATAAAATGACACTGTAAAAGACATACAAGCATACAAATGCTTCGTCTTTCACTTCCCATACAACATATACAAACCCATTCAACACAGACAGATTTAGTGACTATATACCCTAACATCTTCCATTTACTCATACCCAATTTCCATTTCCATAAAACAACCTCGACAAATGAGAGTACAACTCAAATAACACTTTGGTCAACATAATTGTAACTTCAAGGCCAAGAAATATTTCAAATACGAATAGTTCTCATTTTCACGTAACAAATTGGAATGCACCTAGGAACTTCCATTTTTAATAATCATGGATAGCAAAGAGAACCCACACAAATGGACAAATAACACAAAAAACATTTTGCAAAGAATAGAAATAAAGACACAAAATACCCATAAAAGCTCTTTCACAAACCCTAGTTTTTCAAGAAAGCCTAACCCATATTCACACTCACACACATAGTTTGAGCAAATGGACAAAGAACACAAATAATACTTTCCTCAATAGAATTATAACTTGAAAACCCAAAGAATATATAAAATACGAACTATTCCCATCTTCATTAGATAAATGGAAATGCAACTAACTATTTAACTCGGCAACATACAACCCATTTGAAATAGCAAAGAATAGACATAAACACACAAAATGAAAACAACAACAAACAATCGACGATGACCCACAAAAAGCAAATATGTAAACCATTATAGAACGACATTGCAAAAGACATAGAAGCCTACAAAGGCATCGTATTTCGCTCACCATACAACAGATATAAACCTGTTCAACAGAGACGGATTTAATGATTTTATACCCACACGTCTTCCATTTACTCATACCCAATTTTCATGCAATAAATTGAAATGTGCCTAGTTACTTCCATTCTTAACGATGGATAGCAAAGAAACCCACTTTAACGAATCACAGTGGAAAATATTTAACTTGAGAACAGATAGCAACTGACAAATGTAGCCAACGAACAAGAAAAGAAAACCCATATTTACACTCACAGAAACAACCCAACGAAATGGGCAAATAACACAAATAATACTTTGGTAAATAGAATTAAAACTTCAGAACCAAGAAATATTCAAAACACGAATTGTTCTCATCTTCATCCAATAAATTGAAATGAAACTAACTATTTAACTTGGGAACAAACATTAACCCATAAAGAATAGCGCAGAATACACACAAACACAAAAAATGCAAACAACAACAAACAATAGACATTCACTTGTAAAATGCAAATATTTAAACCATTATAAAAGAACAATGTAAAACACTATAAACCCTTTTAACAAACAGGTTTAATGATTTTATTCCGAGACATTTTTCATTTACTTACACCTAATTTTCATTATCATTCAACAAACTCAACCGCAGTTGCAATGCATGAATGCACTCAGTAGAAATTAACCATAAAATGCATAGATGCAAAGAACTATAAAACCGGACTATAAAAGATATAGGAACTTACAAACACTTCATTTTTCATTTCCAAATTCGTAGACAAAACTAAAGAAATCAAAGCGTAAAAGATACAGTAACTTACATTCACCACCTTTCTCACTTCCAACACCGTAGATGAAAACCCTCCCAATAGACAAAGATTTCAGACTCATCAAACAACCTGAGCATATGACCAGACAATGCAAGCCAAAGTAAAACTTAAGAGCACAGCCCGCAAATGATGGTTGCACTCCAGTGTACTCACAATAAATGAAATGATGCAAATAGTAAGTGCAAATGTACTGTTGAAGACACCACGCGTCCCCACAGAGAGTCCATGGCAAGACACGACTATACAAACAAAATCATGAAATATTTCCAATAGCAGAGCTCCCTACAATAATAATTATTATTAAAAATATTTACAAAATGCCAAAACCACGAGGAAAATTACACCTGCCAATCAGAAAATTGCAAAAACAAGAAAATAAATTCATTTTTTCTAAATACTCCCCCGAACATAAGCTATACTTTAGCTTTATTTTCCTGTGTGATTCCCAAAGCACAATTTTAATATGCAAGATTGAGGTGCCACGCGTCCCCATGAAAAGTCCATGGCAAAACATGACTATAAAAACAAACTCATGAAATATTTCCAATAGCAAAGCTCCTTACAATAATAATAATTTTAAAAATATTTACAAAATGCCAAAACCACGAGAAAAATTACACCCGCCAATCAAATAATCGCAAAAATAGGAAAATAAATTCGCTTTTTCTAAATACTCCCATGAACATAAACTAAACTTTGACTTTATTTTCCGACACCATTCCCAAAGCACAATTTTAATATGCAAGATTGAAATGATAACAATAGTTCCCGCCTTATAAAAGCAGGACTAATAATTCTCAACATTAAGGAATGAGGGAGTCCGCACCATAGGCCTAAATGTTTATCCCACTTTAGTAATTGCAAGGGAGGTCTTATAATATCCTTGAGCACGTGGAATGTAAAGCTCACACTTATGATGGCGCGCCCACCTCTTGAACCCCAATACATAATCCTCTACAACTTCTCAACATTTATTCTGCAAACTGTCATCTTGTCCACGCCTTCCAACCTCCCACTTCCTTTTTGTCGCCATTCAAACACAATTCTGACTGGTCAAAGACGGGCTTCTTCCAGGAACAGAGTCCTCACCTCTTCATTCACAACGTGCAATTTCCACTTTATCAAGGACAAAATAAAGTCATTCAAATATTCATATGACGGCAGTAATCACGTTCACACCCTGTCGAATCCCATCTCAAGTAAGGAGTCTCATTAAATTACAAGCCAACGAAACCCCAAGGCAATTGCATGAGTCAATATTATATGTTTTCTTGCCATCAGTCAATCTTGACCGCTTTACAGCATGACAAAGTTCAAACGGAATCCCTTGAAATATATTTCATGCACGTGCACAGGCGTTTCCTGCGAACAAGCTCAGCATCTCCACATAAAGGAGAGCTTGTCACAGATTTGGAGTGCAGAGTTCTGTGTACGGTAAAAGTGCGCCGATCTCCCTGTTGCGATAAAATGGGACTTAGGAAAGGTCCGTGGACTGCTGAAGAAGATCAAATACTCGTTGATTTTATTCGCAAAAATGGCCATGGAAACTGGCGTGCACTGCCTAAACAAGCAGGTTCCAATTCTATCATTCTTCCAAGACATTATTTCATTCCATGTTTTCGTTTTTCGCCGAAACTGATAATCGTTTTTGAAATGGCGGCAGGGCTTTTGAGATGCGGTAAGAGCTGTCGTCTGCGGTGGGTTAATTACCTTAGACCAGACGTTAAACGTGGAAAGTTTACTTCTGAAGAGGAGGAGACCGTTATTAAACTTCACCAGCTTCTCGGCAACAGGTATTGTGATTATCTTGTGTTGGTTTCACCATATCCTTCAGGCCTTTGAGTTGTTTTCTAATAAATTTTGTTCATGAATATGATGCAGGTGGTCGACTATCGCCTCACGCCCGCCTGGAAGAACAGACAACGAGATAAAAAACGTGTGGAATACCCACTTCAAAAAGCGTGTTCTGCAAAGGGGAATCGATCCGGCAACGAGTTCATCTTCGTCCATGGAGGGGCACAATTCGATTTCAGTTAGATACAGGGAGAGTAGTACCACAATGAAGGAGGATTCAGCGTCAGTTAATGCTCTCACCACATTCTGTAACTTGTCCGATTCATTCTGTGATTCACATAATGTTTCAAGTCAAACCTTTTCACGTATAAGTATCATAGGCAGTAAGAGTAGCACTGTGGATTCAGCTTCAACAGTAGATTGGCTTCAGCCCAAAGGTGTAAATTCTTTTGATGATCGTAAGTTTGATGACTTGTTAATAAATGAGACATCTATCTTGGAAAACCAGATTTTTGAAGATGAGGAAAGTTGGTTGCCAAAGCAAAGCGAGAAAGCAACCACAATGGCCACATCTGAAGTAATGTACGAGCACAGCACAAAGGTGAAAGCTCATTATTTTACGTCTGCCTGTGTAGAAGATGATTTCTTGAGTAGCATGGATGCTGCAGATACAAATCTCCATCTGCTCTGGAATATGGAGTTGGAGAGTAATGACGAGGATTATTGGACAAACGTTTTGAGGCAAGTCACGTCATCACCCATTCTGTAGCATGTTGCTGAACTTTCTCACATTGTGGAATGAAGCGAGAGTTGATTTGA
Organism: Sequoia sempervirens; assembly: GCA_007258455.2. Classification (NCBI taxonomy): domain Eukaryota; kingdom Viridiplantae; phylum Streptophyta; class Pinopsida; order Cupressales; family Cupressaceae; genus Sequoia; species Sequoia sempervirens. Next base: position 318,611,090 of record VDFB02373365.1, read on the forward strand.
CTAAATCCTCATGGTGTTTATCAAGGTGTCCAAATGCAATCACACAAACTAGGGTTTTATGAAGAGATTTTGTAGGGTTCATCGAATTTCATGAACCAAAATCTGTATATCTTAAATGAAATTCCGGTCGAAATCTTATAGAAAATTAATTGGTTTGATTATCATGATTAAATTTAAGGGCTTCAGATTTGCGACATGATGATGAAATCGCGGAGGATGGACTTATATTCTTAGAAGTCATCAATGATTATTTTAGTTGTGATCAAGGCTTGTCTGATCATACAAACTGTATAAAGTCTTTGTACATTTCAAATTATATTTTTGGTAAATTCAGTATTGCTTCTAGATTCGATTGTGTTCATATTTTTGCATCAACGTTTCAGATCACACTCCATAATACATCATCAGGATAGTAGAGTGCAAGAGGAGAAGAAAATGGTTGATTGCAGACTTACACCTGATAAAAAGAAAGAGAGGAGAGGGAGGGGGAGGAAGCACAAGGATGGAGGAGAAATTAAAAGTAAATTAATAAATAAAAAAATATATAAACATAAATAAAGAAACAAGAAACAAATGAAAATTCAAGAAGAGAAACATGCAAAACAAATTAATTTCAAAAGAATGTGTAAGCCTATAAATAAGTAAAGAAATGCACAAAACTTACAAAAAGAAAAAATAAAGCCATCAAGCATAACAATAAATAAAAGACTTAAGCTACAAAAAATCACAAAAATAAATGCAAACAATATGAACAAAAGACGAAAAACTATAAATAAAAATTGAGAGAGATAAAGAACCAAAAGGTAAGGGGATAATGAACAACTATAAAATAAAAGAAAGAAAAAATAACAAGAATAAATTATCATATAATGCAAGAGTGATGCATAATTTATGGATTATCACATTATATGATGATTTATGAACCAAAAAAGACTACAAAATAAAAAGAAAAAAAGCTAACAAATGAATATATATATATATATGTGTGTGTGTGTGTGTGTGTGTGTGTGTGAAAAACATACATACATAATATATAAATAAAAGAATATAACCAAGTCAAATTGAAAGGGATGAAAAACTATATAAATATAATAAGAGGGAAAAGAACGGAGGATCCAGAAGCAATACTGAGTTTATTAATATGGATTGTGGAAATTTGATATCATTATATTTTTAGTTCTTGTTGTTTTGTCTTTGAATATTTGTAAATGTCATGTAATCTTTTGTAAGAAAAAAAAATTGAAATTAAAAATAGTGAAAAGAATGAATCAGGATCGGTATAAAGTGGGCATAGCTTTTTATTAAGCTAAACTAGGTTTTTTAAAATATTTAGAAGAAGAAGGTAAATCAATAAAATTCAACAATAAAAAATTTAAAAAATCAGCAAAACAGCTACACAAAAACAAAAAAAATCAGTTAAAAATCAGTTAAGAAAGGGGCATATAGCACCCGATCAGCCCAAGATGGTTTAATAATAAATCTACATCTTCAATAAACTCCTAATTATTTCATAAAAAAATAACTTAACTCTAGAGTTAAGATCAGATCCCTTTACACAACCAATATAATTTTAAAAAGATGGAAATATGTCGCACCAAAGTGTAAGAAGATCAAAATGAATAAGTAATTTTATGTACATATTTCCTCGTCCTTAAACGTGATTAATCTCTTTAGAAGATCACCCTATATGGTATAAAATGATACATTTTATAAGGAACTCGAGAGATAAAACATGCAAAATACAATAGTAATAAATATTTTAATGTTAGTGGAAGCATAAATAGTGCTTTTGGTAAGGCAGAAACAATTGTCAATTTTACTGGCTAAGATGAACAAAATGCGAATAAGTCGTAACAAGAAGAATGATTGAAATCACGGGTTTACAATTTAGTGCTTGCAATGTATGATATGCTTATCAAAAATGCTGAAAGAATATTTTAGTAATCTATACCTATAAAGGAAATTAAATCTTTCTTTAATCTTCATCAGGCTAATCAAATAGAATGCATATACATAACCATAAAATAATTTAGATAATTTAAATGATAATTAATTTAAATAATATATTATCAAATGTTAAGTTAGAAAATTAAATATAAATGATCATTGAATTTAATTTAGAAATACTATTGTAGGTAATTTTCAAATAAGTGTTAAAATCTATTGTTTCGGTGTTAAAAGTAGGTGATTTGGATCTACTTTTCATTTTGGATCTAGCATTGAATTATTAGTTTTTTTTGGGTCAAATTTGTAGCTTTCAATTACTTTAGCAAGCATGGATGTGATCTTGTTAGTTGCACACTTCTACTCCCTAGTTCACTAGAATTTTGGCTTCTTGTTGGTTGTCAAGGACTAACAATATTTAAAAATACCTTGACGAAATTCTCTAGTTGCTACGGGAAAAGTTCTACTAGGTCAACCGAAAGGAGATCCAAACTTTATGGCCATGCTAAAGATCAACATACAAAAAACAAGTGTAAATATCCTAAATTATATTTTTGAAGTAATTGATATTTATTTTAGTACACCAATTGAAGTCTTCCTCTAATAAATACTTCTTGAATGCTCTAGGATGTTAGTTGATAAAATGATGTCCTAGAGGATAGATCAATGCACATTCAATACCCTTAAATACAAGTATATAGATAAAAACTCACACTTCATGTGTACCATGTTGGCTCATGGTAGGAGGGTTAAATCGCATAAGACCCTCTTTTGGAGTGAAATAAAAAGAGAAAATGAGTCATGTCCATAAGCACATTATTTCAATAAAATATAGGTTCAATCAAGCCTAGTTAGTGCATACATTACGTCATGTGGCACCTAGTGGAAAGATAAGTTTTAATTGAAACACCTTCAATTTAAACCCTTCTTTATAAAAGATGAGGTTGGCTTTTTTTTTTTAATATTTATATTAACCAACCAAATGTGAGGTATCCTTGCATGATGAGGACTTGGTAGAGGTTTTGTGCTTGAAGGTAGAAGTTTATATTAAATTAGAAACACTACACTTCCTAATTTGATTCAATTCTACGTGAAAGTACACAATGTCTACTAAGTCCTTAGGATGTAAAGAGGTCTCTCATTTCTTATTTTTTGTAGAAGTGTTTGAATAATTAGCTAATTCTATATTTTAATCGATGATCCTTCATTAATAATATTAGGGCCTCAATCCAAGCCCCTTTGATCTAAGCCCACATGTATAAATTCAAGGTCAAGTATTATGAGTAAAAGATATCATTTCATGGATATCCTATAGGATATTCTATGTTTAAATATTCTAAGAAGACTTAATCTAATAGAATTTATTCACTTTTTATTATTTGATTAAAATGGTGTAAATGTTAAATGTGTTTACAATATCTTATTATTTTTGTGGTAAGTTTTCTTATTCTCTTTGACCTTGTGAATTGAATTATCTTGATATGAATCAAGAAAAAATTAACAAGATTATTATCACAAAATCTATTACCATGGAATTTGTTGAGATTTAAAATGATGACCAATTTAAATTTGTCATCCTTGAATTCACTTTGTGTGTTTCTTTCATAGTTCTGAACTATATATATTTTGAAATTAATGATAGTTATTCTTAATGGATTTTAGACTAGATATCTCTCCTTTCTTATGAGATCTTTATATCTATATTAATAAAGAAATATAAGATGATAGAAGTGCCTACCCCTTATGATTGGTTCTCTACTAGTCATCCATCTAAGACAAAAAATATTTGTTCTATGTCAACTACTATATATGTAATTAAATAAGTAATAAATAACATTTTTCTCATGGATTATGTTTTTCTACAATTCTTTGACTGGATTCTTTAATTTTTTCTTTGAAAGGTGTTAAGGAAATAAAGATTGTAAATTTTATTATGTTCTAACATATCTTTGTCATTTGACACACATGTTTCTAGAATTGAAGATTCTTGTGAAATATTGTAAGTAAATGTGGGGTAAGCGCTTATTAAGAACCCATTGGTAAGCAATAATCTACCATTGTCTAATATTAGGATTATAATTTATTATCCATTATTGTCATATCATTTTTCCATGTCACTCATTCAATGGATTAAAATTCCCAATTCTTGACTCTCATGCCTCATTTTGATACTATTTTGTATGTAGATGCTTTCCCTTAATCTCTCATGCATTCCTAATTCACCCATGAGTCCTTAGTGTGAAGGTATGGGAAATCTCATGAGTTTATGTAAGTGGTTAGAGTGGTATAGTTACATATCCCAACATGCCTGCGTTTTCAAGTTTTCTTCTATCTATTCATGTCAGGATGCTAGACTTCCCTCAACTTCTACACCTTCCAACCATATCTTTCTTTCAATTCTCTCCTTACTATAACTTTAGAGTTTTAAGAGAAACCATCTTTTGTTGCCAACCTTGACCTTCAAACTTAAGCATTCCTATTGTTGGTTGTTCCAACTAACTCCAAGGTGACTTGTAAAGATTGACTAAATATCATGCTCAAAGACGCATGAAGGTTGGCCAAATGCAAGATGGATTGAACACACTTTTCCCCTACACTTTTAGCTCTACATGACCTAGGGGTAAACCTTAATAATATTGATCAAAAATATCATATAATGGTGAATTTTAGTGCCTATCAAATGGAACTCATAGAAGACAACAAGGCTTTTCACAATTACAAACATGGGTGTAGTTCAATCCCTATCAACTTTACAATTTTGGTATAAAGTATAAAATAATGATAAATAAGTTACATAATGGATTTTGAATTATAAGTTTGAAAATTATTCTTGAGGTTGAGGTACAGCTATTTAAGATGTACTTGTGTCTATTCAGGGTTATTGGTCATAATGGTATACAACCTCACATCATACATTTAAAAAATGTTGTGATGGTCATATCCATCATTGTTACCTTATAATAGTGATACCTAATAATTTCTTACAATGTAACACTACTTAATAATTCATTTGTAATGTAATGACTCACTATTTTAATAGAAGCATTTATACTATTTATTGAAAAACATAATTAATGAAAATAATTCATAAAAGAAAATGTGTATAAAGAACCCTTGAATCACTAATTACATTATTCATAGAATGTTACAATAGAAAAAGGAGAAAATTATACATGAATCATATATCTTCATGGAGGATTTGTAAGAACATAATTTTATTTCTCCAAACAAACCAAAAAATATTATGTACTCACCCCTTTAAAAATTCTCTCAAAATCCATAAACCCAAACAAAATGATACAAAAATTACATTTATGAGAGAAGGAAGATCTAGATAAAACCAAATAGTGACACCTAACAAAATATGGCTTCTTTGATCTTGCAATTGAATGGGCATGAGAAATATTCCATTATACATTATAAATTTTCATTTTTCCTCCATTCTCATATTAGAACTAAAATTTTCCTCCACATTGCATTTCCATGAAAATATTTAACTTATTATAAGACTAATTTTTACCAATTGTATATCACATTGCAAGTAAATATTTTAACCTCCCAAAAATTATCAATTTCATTGGTAGTAAGAAAATATACTTAACCTAGAATTTTAACCTTCAACGTTTTCAAATCATTTATTTACAATTTTATTCTAATCACTTCCTAGAGTAATTTCCTCTTATATCTTGTGGGATCTATGCATCAAAAGGTTGAAAATTCCACTTGATGGTTACTTTGGCCCTTCATACCACATTATTATCCTTATATTTAATCCCATTTTAACACCTACTAAGTTTAAAACCCATATTCAATAAAACCTATGAAGGAAGTCTAAACTATTATCGATCAGTTTTAAACATAACCAAGTACTTTTTGAATGGTATTGTGTAATTTTCATTATTGCAAAGGTTTTTTTGGCATGACTGGTAACATGAAAACATTTAAAATATTTACAACATTATGTCTAGGAATGGTAACTAGTTGTTTGATGTTTTTGAGCAATGAAACAACAAAAATATTAAGAATTTTACACCAAAAACACCATTCCAATGCATTCCAACATGGTAGCCTAGTAACACAGTGCTAAGAAAATGTACAGTGCAAGTTTTGAACCCCCAAAACTTCCTAAATTAGTGCTACACATTGAAACAAGTAAAATGTTTTAAAAATATTAAAATGTCTATGCATACACACTTATCTCGAATGCTAGACACATGAGTTAGAATGAGGAAAACCAATAATACTTTGATTAGACACCATGAGATTATTGCAAGTTTAAAATCGTTTCATGTTTTAGAATTATGATGAATCACTTTACTTGATGTGGATCAACTATTAAAGTGGGTGCCCAACTTAGCTAACACTCAAATTATCTGTAACACCCCTCCATTTTGCTCTTTGATCGAACAGTGTTTTTTTTATGATATGTTTTATTTCTGTTGCATTGTAACTATGGAACTTAGTTATCTTAACCGCTATCTGTTAAGCGATGTAAATATTATGTTTTGATGTGGTGGTACTTTATTCAGATGTTATTATTGTTTCATGTTATGGATTCAATTGGAATGTATATGAATTACTGATGCTTTATGTTTTAATTATATCATGGATAATTAGATGCGTCGGTTAGTGTTATTGTATTGGTGAAGGGGACAGGATCACATCACTCACATGCGTGTGCCCTGGGATTCCGCGATTTCCTCTTCACGGTGTGTTTTAATATATTATATGCATGTTTTGACACTCGTATTGTGTGCAGGATGCAGGTACAAGACATCAACTCCACCTGGTTTCACAGGTCTGAGTGTGTCCCTTGACCAACGGTATCGATTGGGAGATAGTAACTTGGGTTTCTGTGTCAAACCATCACCCTAGCCATAGTGTGTCGTCGGTCTTAGTCGGGTTCAATGTTTTATGTTGTTAGTCTTCTCCTTTGCTTTATATTTAAATTTCAAGTTAAAAGAGATTAAATGGCATTGGAATTTATAATGATTATTGTTTTGTCTATTAAATTGTTGGAAAGTTAGTGATTAATTAATTAGTTTAATTTAATTAATATAATAATCTAATTTTGAATTGGATTTATTCTATGGTCTAATGAAATTAATAAGGATAAATTAAATCAGATTAGTTGGTTGGCTTAATGTGATATTTTGATTTAAATGGAAAAATAGAAATGAAGTTGAAAAGAATTCCCTTATGAATTGTTGAATTCAATTTGGTTAAAAGAAAATGTAAATTGTCATTTGGGTTAAAAATGTAATTTTAGTTAAAAAAAATATATGCAAATTTCATTTGAAAATTGAATTGTTTGAAAATTACAAATAGAAAATATCTAATTTAGCAATCAATGTTGGTGGGTGGATTCAAAGTTAGGGCTTTGACAAATTTGGAGAGATTTTTGCATAAGGTAATTGAGATTTTTATTTTGAATTTTAATTGGAAAATTTGGAGAGAAAAACTTGGATGAAACTCTTGGAGAAAATTGAAGAAAAAAAGTTTGAAGATTTGGAAAGCTTGGAGAAAGAAGAGGGCAAACCTCCATTGAAGAGCTTCAAGCTTGGAGTGAACACAAGGTTCCCACTTGTTATCTTATTTTCATTTGATAGAAAATTTAAAATTTTGTTTTATTCCTTGAAAGATTTAATCTTTTTGAAAAACCCATCTTAGATTTGTGTTTAAAATTGGTTATAAACTTGTAAAAATCTTGTGAGGATTTAGAGAATTAAATAAGAAATTCAAACTATTCTCTCATAGAAGATCAAAGAAAACAAACCTCCTTTTCCTTCTCAAATTTCTGTAGTTGCATGTCTGCAATATAACTGTATTTTGAGCAAATTATTTATATATATATATATGTATGATATACACATATAAACATATATCTGGTAAAATATATATCTATATGTACATATACATATCATACACACATATATATATAATGTTTAATTTCAAAATTTTTTAATGCTGGTAAAAAAAAAATAAAAGACCCTGTGTTTTGTTTTGAATTTCTGGGCAATCAAAAAAAATAGGGGGGGGTCATTTTTTTATCAAAGTTTTGTTTTAATTAAAAAAAAATTCCGTTTTGGGGAAGGGCGGTCGGCGGCCGTGGCTGCCCCAGCCGCGCCCATGGAGGGCGCTGCTGTGGCAGCGCTCCCCACAGTCTGTGGGAGGCGCCGCCACCGGCAACGACCCCCACGAGCGCTCTGGGCACCGCCATGGGCGGCGTTCCCTCCCCTGTTTGGGGGCCGCAGGGGCCGCGCCAAACCCGTGCCGCCTCTGCGTTTTAGGTTAAGCTTTATTTCTTTTCATTTTATATTATATATATATTATAATATATAAAATTATATTTATATATTATATTATATTTATAATATAAAATATGATTTTTTTTATTATATATATTTTTTTGTTATTTAAAAAAAAAAAATATAATATAATAATTGTATTATATTGTATTTTAGATTGAGGGAGAGGAATTATTATTTTTATATAAATTTAAACATTATTTATATATATGTTTAAATGTATTCATTAAGTGATGTTTATAAGAAGAAATGAGGAATTTGACCTTTGTAAAGAATAGGCATTGTGAAATAAGTTATTATAAATGTTTCCTTTATTTAAAATAGTTGGTTTAAATCATTTAGTAAATTTTTTTTTTTAAAAAAAAAAAAGAAATAAATTTATAGTTTTTAAATGCTTGTATGATGCCTATGGAATTTTATTTGGTTGGGAGTATGTAGAATTAATATTAATTTATTTTACTTGATTCATGTACTGTATCGTTGTTTGGTTTGGATTTAGGAAATCCAAAGATAGGTGATTTAATTGTCAAATTGTCGTTGGTTGCATTATCTCTTTTATTCTGGATGTTGATCAATCAAGTCCTTGGGTTAGGGAGTCTTCCAAGGTTCATTTCATGTTGGGTTAATTATAGGTGTTGGTCAACTTGTGTCTTGTTTTGGGTGGTGCATGTGGGGGTAGTTGTGTTATCACCTGGTTATCATAACGGGTTGTGAGATATGCTTGGGTTACCTGTGTACGATGAATGGGTTATGTGACCTTATGTGTTAAGGTTGGAATTTGGTTTGTTTTTCAGTTGTGCATGTCATCTACCCTTAGATTTGGGGTTGGTATCCCAGTGTTGTCAGTAGGAGAGTGGCCCTTTGTGAGGGTCCGACGCCCAAAGTGGTGTCAGGGTAACTCACCTAGGGTTTAATCAAGTGATAACTTAAAAGAATTAATGGGGAACTTCACACTAATAAAGTTAAAGAATGCCTCTCTCATGAAACATGCATTGTTACGAATCGAGATGAGATGAGACACATAGTTTTGCGTGAGGGTCCGGCGCCGGTAGAGGCAAGCCAGGGTAACCCATGATGGGGGTCCGGTAGCCTAGGAAGGTTGAGCTAGGGTAACTCATGGCAATTTATGTATGACACTCTCCCTACGTTAGCAGTTAGTCAGTTATTGTGTGTTGTACAATGGTGTACTTGTCCTCCGTAACTTGGAAGCAATGTGTTGTCTAGTGAGTTCTCGTATTGTGTTAAGTGATGTTGATGGTATTTGAGTCGGTTCAGTTACGTTTAGCCGTTGTCTTGAGGTAGTTGGTCTTGGCCAGAAATCCTTGTTACTATCTCCTAGCACGAAGGGAGTGGGGCCTTTGGGTTCCACGTGGTCGGGTGGCGTGCACCTTATACCGTTGGCTATGTTCGTGACCGTGTGGTGAGACCTTCATGTTGGAGAGCTCGTTGGATCCAGTTGCTCCTCTAGTTCTCTCATTTCTGTTATTCTTGTATTTCATTACCCCTCATTTGTATCGAGGTGGAAATTGTAATAAATTATCATGTTTATTTGATTTACCTCATTCGGGGAATGAGTGATGTAATTATATTGTAAACAATGGTTATTGGATATTGTGATTTAGTGATTGGTCCTTGATGTTATATCATGTATGGAATGTTTGTACTTTAATTCCTTAATTGAATGATGTTATGTTTTCTTTCCTTGGTTGTTTAATTCAGGGTTCAGTAATCTTTGTCTCGTAGCCTTAGGGGATGTTGGCAATGGGTAGCGATCTTGTACGTTATTACCCTTTTTAAAAAAAAAAATTGTTGCATTTGGTTAGTGAATTGCAACTTCCCCTAGGGTTGCGTGGCGGGGCATTACATTATCTTAGTGCACATGAAAAAAGTATTTTTAAAGGTTGATATCTCATTCATATACCCAATCAAGAGAAGGAAACCGGTGAGATGTCCATTGCCAAATTTCAATGAATCAAAAGTTTATTTATCTTTTTCCAATCAAAATTATGATGGTGCACAAACTGTGTATGAAATGAGAAATACTTGGGAAGAAAATATAGAGGGAGAGGGAAAGGTAGAGATATAGAGAGATAGAGAGGGATAGTGAGCAAGAAAGTGAGATAGAAAAAAAAGGAGATAGACAAATATAGATGGAGAGAGGGAGATATAGAGGAGGGAGAAAGAGGAGGAGATAGGGAAATACGAGAATATAAAGAGAGAGATATAGGTAGAGATAGGGAGGGGGAGGGATAGGTAGATAGAGGGAGGGGGAGAGATACATAGAGAGGGATAGATAGCTCAACATAGGGAGAGGCATTAGGGATATATATATATATATAGAGAGAGAGAGAGAGGAATATGGAGAGAGAAATGTTGAGATAGAGAATTAGAGATAAAAATAAAGATAGAGAGAGGGAGAAATAGGGAAATACTAGGATAGAGAGAGAGAGAGAAAGGGAGGGATAGACCAATATATAATGAGGGAGAGTGGAGAAGCAAAGGAAGAGAGGTAGAGATATAGATTTATATCTAGAGGGAGATACACTACATGAGATGGAGAGAGTGATAGATATAAAGAGGGAGGGATAAATATAGAGAGATAGGGAAATATGGGAAGATAAAGAGAGAGGTATATATAGTGTTAGTGTGTTAAGTTTTAACATAGGGATAATTAATTTTTCCCATAGGGTAGTTTTCCAGCTGTTTATTTTTTCATGTCTTTAAAAGGCTTATATACTATGTAATTTATCATCTCATATCAATATTTTTCATCTCTGGTTAAATACCCTTGTGTTGCTTCTCTTGTCTGTGAAGATTTATTAGTAGGCTATACTCCTAGGAGGTGGTTAACACCAACATGGTATTAGAGCCTTCAACCTGCACCTTCTTCCTCCATTAAGAGTTTTCATCCGCGTTGTTTTGAGATCATTTATTTTCTAAAGAGTTTTTTTGACATTTGAAATTTGTTAAATTTAAAATTTGGCATATTTTCCTGTGTTTATTGCACTTTGATTTGTGTTCATGAGGCCATTGGAAAAGCATCTTCCTGCATTGGTAGCAAACTTGTCTGATTTGGCTACAAATTGTGTGATTTTCATTTTGAGGCATGAACTTTGCTGGTGAATGCTGGTGTTTTTTTTTGTTCTGCAATATTGGATTATACATTTGGTGTGTGTAGAAAGAATCCTTTTATAGTATACATGATTGATTGCATTTTCTATTTGGAGGATGGAGCGTTTATTGGAGGTTTTATTCAAACTTCAATAGCCACAAATTTTAGAGGCCCGATTTGGAGACCCATGTTGCGTAGTGCCTTTGAGAGGCACAATTTGCTTAGACCTACATGGATTCAAATTTGGTGGAGGCTATAGTTGAATTTTCCATCATTTGGAAATTCACATTTGTTGTGCGATCCAACCATCATTGGTAATTCATTGTGAGAGGGCTTGAGTTTTTTGTTGGGAATGATTTAAAATTGGAGACAACCAGTATTTACCATGTGAAAGCTACTCCCAAGCCTTTGACAGGCCATTCTAGCCTTTGGAAGACCCTCACATATTTTGTAGTTCAATTAATCTTTGCAAAAGGCATTCAAAATTTGTTGTTTGGAGGAATATTTTCTTCACTGGAGGACACAAATCTTGGTATCAAAATTTATACTTTATAATGTTCCAACACAAATATTTCTTTTTAGGGCTTCTGTGCAACCCAAGTGGTGTGAGCCCCATCTTTTTGAAGTTGTTTTTGGGAATATTTATCCCACATTGGCAGCATGGGGTAGTTTTTTGCTATTTAAATAGCTATGCAATGTCTTTGATTGTTGTGAGCAATTATGACAGGAGGTTATCTTGCTTGTGTGCTCGTTGAAGTTTTCTTGGTGTTGGCATGGAGATCAAGAAATGGGCTCCACTAATTTTTGCACCAAATTAGGTTTAATTCCTTTTTGGAAGTTTTTATACTTGTGAAAGCACTCTCTTTGGAATTTTTTGAAGAATTCAATTATAATGGTTTCTTTGGAGAAAGGGAAATTTAGGAAATGGAGTGATTTTATTCTCACTCATCTTAGTGAGTAGAATCTATTGTCATATTTGTATATTGAAGTTCCTATTCCATTCACACCTTGTGGGTATATGATTTGGAAAGGATATAAGGCTCATGTATTTAGATTATTTATGAGAATATAAATGATGATGACCTTTTGGATTCACTTGTTCATTTTGAGTAGCCTTATGCTCTTTGGACTTACATTTGAGAATCATATGGAGATCCTAATACTCCACCATCTCTCGATGATTCTCTTTCCAATACCAATGTTCCTTATTATTCTTGAGAGAAGATAAACCATGCTTGTGATCTTTTGGAGGTTTTTGAGATTTTAGATGAGGTTGCAATTGCTTTAGAGGTTTTTCATTCTTTGTCAGAGATAGTTGATCCACCTTCATTATGTACTTCCATCATTCCTGAGCAATAGGATTATCATTGTCTTCCTAATTGGGATTCATATTTTCTAGACATTAGTTCATTGTTTGTGGAATATCTCACATTTTAGACTTGGAAGACACATTTGAGAGATTAATTTTCCTATTTGATTATAGTTGTGCTACAACTGTTTTCACTCCATCTCTATCTTTGGAGAATGTTCAAGATCAGTTTCCAACACACCTTGTTTGCCACCTTCTATTTTGATTGGTCATGTTCTTGATTGGTTCATAGAATCATTTTCCAAGGTCTTGGCAACACATGAGCAGATTTCAAAGATAATATCATCCTACATTTGGATTTCACTTGCTAATTCCTATCTAGAGTGGGAAGCATACCTACATTTTTACTTTGGTTCATTTCTTCCCAAAGGGAGGCAAGTTGTTTGTCAACATTGGATTATGTTTGGTCTTTAGGCACTTACCATTTTTGTAGGCTATTACACATTTTGGGGGGAGCTATATAGTCTCTCTCTTACCCTCTTATGGGGGGGCCATTGATTGTATATACATGATGTATGTAGTCCTTTGGGGGTGTTATTCAGTCCTCCATCAATGCACCATTTTTGTTTTCTTTTCTCTTTTGGATAGGGGTTTTTTCCCATAGGGTTTTTCTCCTTTTTCGCTGGTTGTGAGAGATTTAATTTTCTTGAATTTGCAATTGTAAAGGGGAACCTAACATGGTTGTGTAGCTAAGACCCATATCGCATCTTCATTTTGCATAATAATTTCCCTAACTTTGCACTTAAGGGGGGTGCTAGTGTGTTATGTTTTAACATAGGGATAATTAGTTTTTCTCGTAGGGTAGTTTTTCACCTATCTAACTTTTCATGCCTTTAAAAGGAATGTATACTATGTAATTTATCATTTCATCTCAATAATTTTGATCTCTTGTGAAATAACCTTGTGTTGCTTCTCTCGTCTATGAAGATTTATTTGTAGGTTGTGCTCTTGGGAGGTAGTTGACACCAATAGATAGAGGGAGGGAAAGAAGGAGGGAGAGATAATATTTTCCAAATTCAATTTGTTTCTCATATTCTTTAACCATCTCATACCCACATATTCCTCCATATTTCTTCCCCACATTATACCTATATGTGCATAGTCCAATTCATTTATCTTATCTATATAAGAATTGATTATATTTAATTGTACACATATCCTAATATAATTGTTATCTAGCTAGCTAAACTTTATTGGAGATGGTGCAAGCACTAGGATTAGACTTGGACCAAACTTATAAACTATAAGTGTTTATGAGGTGCTTTTGCTGCTGAGATTTCAAGAATAGTTTTGATTGAGAAAGGTTTTATGATTTGGAATAATCTCAAGAAATGTGCTTTATTTTTTAATAAAGATAATTTTTAATTCTAAATTTTGGTAACAATGCTCTTTTTGGTTGAATTCATGGGATTCTTATCCCACAATTCTTACCTCCTTTTCTCATCTACTCCTTTTGACTAATATCTTTTTTGATTTTGGTTGGTCTAAAGTGTTAGAATTTAATGTTTATCATTTGGTGGGAGAACATAGCATTTATTTTTAGAAGGGTCTTAGTTATTTCTCTTTGGGAGGAGATCTAGGAACTTAAGGAACCACGTCTTCTATTCTAGTTGAGAAACTATGTTCTTTGGATGATGTCAATACTCTTTCTTGGGGATATGGTCTTCAAGGAATTTATTCTACTTCTCATAGGTATCAAATCTTAGGTCATTAAAAAAAAAAGTACAAGGGCTCTCCATAGTGCAAAAAGGTCTAGAATAATTTTTGTTGTCTTGGATATAATTTCTTTTTTTAGTTATTATGTTGAAATAAATGTCTTACTGGGAACAACATAAGAGAAAATTCCATTGTATTTCTAAATATGTTTTCTATAATGTTAATGATGTGTTTCTAAAGGTTTTTGTAGGAAGTGGTGCCACATCTAGAACTAACATCTTATTCATGCTATCTCTCTATCTAATCTTTGAGCTAGTTCAGTATGTCCCCCTACTTCTATTCTTTTAGTGGATATTGGTCTTATATTTATACTATTGCAAATTCAGTTGGAATGAAAACATTAAATATTTCAAGATTATCAAAGTCTTATTAATTATGTTTAGCATAAAATTTTGGACTTAATAAAATAAACTTTGATGATTAATTTTTCTATAGATAAAGTCTTAGCATCTTATGATATTCAAATTTTGAGGCAACTTGAGTTGGGTTTTATTATTAGATCTTTTCCATATAAATATAAGATTCAATATTTTAATAAGATAAATAAAGTTGGTAAATAATCTCCTCTTCCTTATAAATAGAAGATTAAATGTTCTAACTATCTAAAAATATTGAAAAAACTAATAATGATAATATAACTAAATAAATAAAACTCTTATTTCATAATTAACTTTTATTAGCATTTTTTAATAAAATTATTACTACACTAATTAGTTTCTTTAATATATATGTAATCTCTTAAATAATAAAATACTAAAATACACATACAAATAATTTAAAAATACTATAATTATTTTTTATATATATTTGTGTAATAAATAAACAAATTCTAAAATAAAATAAAATAATTTTCAATAAATAAAATAACTCCAAAATAGTATTTATTTAAGATATATGATTAGCCTAAAACTCAGCTTAGGGAAAGTTATTCCTTTGAAGTTAATTTGTGCTTGTTTGACTTTAAGAAAATTCAAATACTCTACAATGTTGACCAATCAATATTATTGACCAAAACATGTGCACATTCACGCTCACTCTCCAACAGGTCAATGAAAATAAGGGGGGGATTTTCTTCGGTCGATTTTCCGCCCCTCAAGCTTAGCAAAGTGGAGTGGCCTGCTAAAACAACGTCGATGTCCCGACTTGACTCAAAACTTTTAACCAGTAATCAGTCGTATCGTCAACATCACCATTCCACAGCGCCTCGGGATTTGTCCCTTCACCGTCTATTCCCCTCAAAATATCATCTTCTGAATCGGCATACATGAAATAGTGAGCATTCGGGCTTAAACTCTGCTCCCACGTTACTTCTGATGTTGTTGAATTTTCGCTTTGGACTGGAAACCACGTTTCTTCACCTTCAGTATTCTGGTTTTCCAAGATTATTCTCTCGTCTATTAGTAAGTCCTCAAGCTTAGCACCATCTCCAATGGTTGATGGCTCTTGATTGCACCCAACAGAGGAGTCTATACTATTGGAGTGAAGCCATTCCGAATTTGAAGCAGAATCCTCAGTGATACTCTCACTGTCAATGTTACTCATACATGGAAATAATTCGCTTAACGGATTGTGGGAATCCGATAAGTTAGAGATTGTGGTGGGAGAGTTAGCAGAAGCCTTTGCTTCACTTGGAAATTTTATACCCGTATCGTCTGCAGGAGCATCCTTCGTCGTTAATGGCATTGCCGTTGCATGCGTCTCCGGTTCTGGTCCCATTCGGGTATGACTCTTCTTCAAGTGAGTGTTCCACACGTTCTTTATCTCGTTGTCTGTTCTTCCAGGCAGGCGTGAGGCAATAGCAGACCACCTGGGTTATAAAAGAAACAGTTAGTAGTTCATCATGTTTCAATAATAGTTGTTACAGTATTTTTGTCGATTTAATATTTAATATTTTTAATAATATAATCTTAAAAGTTGTGACTTTAAAGTTAGTTTTGATGATGAGTATTCATAATTCAATGAAAGGTATTTTTTAGATCTAAATTGTAATAAATTATGTGATGTCAGTCTAACTGTGAGTCTAACAGCCAGTCTAACTGTCAATCTAACTTATGATTCATGAATAACTATTTTGGGAGCTTTTTTGGACAACTGAACAATAAATATGCTGATATGACATCATATTTGATTATGTAGGCCTGAAACCTTAATTATAAGTGGGTGATTTGTCAAATAAACTGTTATAAAAAATTGGGAGTGATTTATAATTTGTCACATAAGATTTTGCTAGTTAGAAATTAGGATGCTCTCCCCTTAACAAATCTCAACAAGAAATACCATACACACCTGTTGCCAAAAAGCTGGTGAAGTTTAATAATAGCTTCCTCCTCTTCGGCGCTGAAATTTCCCCGTTTAATGTCAGGCTTCAGGTAATTAATCCACCGTAGACGACAGCTTTTGCCGCATCTCAAAAGTCCTGCAGCCATGAAAGGGCGATTATCAGTCTCTGCAAAAATAAAAACATGCGATGAGAAAATCTATTGGAAGATATGGAATTGAACCTGCTTTCTTAGGGAGCGCACGCCAATTCTCATGGCCATTTTTGTGAATAAAATCTATGAGTATTTGATCCTCTTTAGCAGTCCAGAGACCTTTCTTTATTGCCGTTTTATCACAGCAGGGAGCTCGACCCATTGTTTCCTCTTCAATACACGAGATTTCAAGAGAACCCCAACTCTCCTTTTTATTGAGATGAGCAGCTTGTGCGAGAGTAATGAGATACGGTCTAAGCGACATTAAACTAAGAAGTAGATTCCAAATTTGTCATTTAATAATATACTGGTCAAACTTAATTATCCTTATAATATCTGAGAATAACAGGTGTGTTAAAAGTTTGAAATTTTGAAACTTTGATCGGGTCAAAATCAATTTTTACGTGTTTGACAGAGTAAATGTAGGAAATTATAATTCTATTATCATAAAGTCACGAGAGGCAGTCTATATTTTCTTGAAAGTGGCTCATTTGCCATTGATAAACCTTAAAAGTGTGCGGACATAAAATTACTTGAATACCAAGAAATTTGCAGTTGAATCAATGCAAAATAATACAAAAAGAAAGGCAACCAAAGGCGAAATTTGCCGTCTTTCAATTCTCTGAATACTAAAATACTTCCCAAATTACTATTTTTGAAAACGAGGCCTTTTCATTCAGTCGGAGCGTAGAAGGCGGCGTATCGCTCGACCAGTAAGAAACTGTGGGCGGGTGACGACAGCAAGAGCAAATTGAGTATGGCTACTTGTGTCCGTTTCACACCAATTTGCAGACTTGATGCTAAAATGTCTCAGCTCAAGTTTTATCATTTCTCACTCTATGGATACTGCAATTATATTAAAATAATTACAATTATATATTTATTCTCTTCTTTCATTTGTCGATATGAACTATTAGGTGTACTAATAAAATATTTGAAGTTAAATTAAAGAGTTATTTAGTACAAGTCATTTGATTTTTTTAATATTATTATTTTTTTATATGGCTATTTTCAATTTTAGAAGTATTCTATCTTCTATATTTAATAGAATTTTATTTATTTTTAATCTTTGAACTTGTCTTGTTACAAATTTCAATTCTTTAAGAAAGACATATCCCATGTTATTGTGTATTCAAATTTGGGTTCTAACCTCTTTAGTTTGTCAAAGACTATTTCTTAAAATGGATGTTTCTATGGCATCCAAGCCAGCTAAGAAAAGCAGGGACGGTGTGTGCTGGACCTTTCCTCCAAATGGTTGGTCTAAGGCCAACTTTGATGGTGCTGCGAAGGGCGATCCGAGGATGGGCGAAAGTGGAGGTGTGTTAAGGGACTCAAATGGTAACTTTATGGCGGTTGTGGCCATTTCCCTAGGTCATCAAACCAACCATGTGGTAGAGGCTATAGGAGCTTTTCAAGTTTTAAAGTTAGCTCATAATTTGAATATAAAATATTTATGGCTTAAGGGGACTCCAAAAACATCATTGACTGTCTCCTAGGTAGGACCCCTCCTCCTCCCCCCCTCCCTCTTAGTCTATAAAGAATTGGATTGATGAAGCAAAATCTATTATAGACAAGTTTGATAAAGTTAAAGTATCACACATCTACGAGGAAGCTAACAATGTGGCGAATTACTTTGTGAATGAGGGGGTTAAGAGGCAAGGTTTGAACACGTGGCAAAATTTTAGGGATTTGGAAGCTGAAGTCAGGGCCTTATTAGATTATGATGTTATGCATGGGAAAGAGGAAAATATCTTTAATAATGAAATGGAAAAGGGCTAAGTGCATCGAAATCAAGAGATTTGATGGGGCCGTGTCATATTACTTAGCTGGTAAGAAAAAATGGCATGCTTTGTGGGTTCATTGGAATGTCTGTGTAAATTTGCAACAAGTTTTCAGCTCTAGTAGAGTTTGCAGTGAGGTGCATACGAAAATGGGGGGGACAGGAAAATAGTCAAGCCAAAAAGCTATGAAGTGCACACAAGGAATGCTATGGTCTAGAAACAGGTAGTGAGGTGGTTTGGTTCCATTCCTGGAAAAACTTCATGGGCTTGATACTATGGCTACAGACTATTTTGAGAAGAACTGGAATAATGGAGAAATAATCCTCTTTGGGAGAAAGGTGAAACTAGATGAGAAAATTATAGGAGAGGTGACTGGAATGTCCACTAAGGGTGTAAAGTTTTATTGTGACAGAAGGTTTTCAGATGAGGTGGTAATTAAATTCCCTAAGAAAGAAAAGGAGAAAATGAATCTGGTTAAAATTTCCAACAACTATTTTGAAATTGACACCATCAAGGCACTTTGGAGGAAGGTGTTTCGTGTCGTAATGGATTATATTACCTTGGATAGGAGATTCACTAGAGTTTATGGGCATCATTTTGCTATCCTTAACCACTTCCACCATAAGGTACGGATTTCTTTGCCCCATTATCTATTTTGTTTGTTGAACAATAGTCTTGAGGACCACAAGAAAAATCCTAGGAGATACCTTATTCTTCATCCTAGTCTTATTAGGTTAATATATGAATATTATCAAAGTTTGTCAGCTTTATCCAAACCAATTTCCTCCATGGCGTCTAAGGACTATGAAATAGGTAGTGGTGGTTCAGAGAATCAGCCTAACTAGGAGAGAATTGTTGAAGTCCACTCGTCCTCTATTCTGTCTGGTAAGAAAACCCAACTTAGTAAACCCGAGCTTGCTAAAGATAACCCTGAGATCTACCCCGACTGCCTAGTTCCCTTAAAGAATCCCACTCTCAAGGGTTCCCCTACCAATAAGCTGGTTTCCTACTCTGCGGACTCTCTAGAGGACAAAATTGAGAACCCTAAAGCTAGCAGAAACTATGAGTCTACCCCTCCTGCCTCTTTCAGAGATGATGGTACTAGATTTCCTAGATCCCCTAATTTGGATGATTTTAACCTCATTTTAGACCGGGCTCATTCTGGAGATATCCTTGCCTCTGCTAGAAGTGGTGTTTGTGACATTTTCAGGGTTATGAAATGGGCCTATCAAGAAATTAATGATCTTAATCTTAGAAATAGGGTTCTAAATAGAAAGTTGGAGGAACTAGAATTGAAGTTGTCTGCTCTTAGAAATGAACAAGGAAAACAGAAAAAGAACAATACTGAAATGGGAGAAGATGACATTGAGGACAAGTATAAGACTCTGGAAGCTGAAATTGTTAAAATAAAAAATAACATGAAAACTGTTGTGGAACAAAACCATAAAATGGGTAGGAACAAAGCCATTATCATCAATGCAATATTTGAAAAGTTGGAAAAGTTGCAACAGGGCTCATTGGTTATTGATCTAGAAGAGGAAAAGGATAAAAGCTAGAACGAGGACCAAGGTATATCGAAAAGGACCCATGCCAACCTTAAGAGGAAAGCATCTCCTACTACCCAGATGGTCCAAATCTTAAAGAGGGGGGTTCAGGAAATGAATGGCATGGAAGCTAAGACTGTGGAAACATTAAAGTCCCAAGTTTAGTCACTGCTAGCATTTTGTCTGGTCTTTTTGGGTCTTTTCTATGGCCCTTGCTGGCTTTTTTGGTGGCTGTGGCTTTGTCATTTTGTTGTTTTCTTTATAGCCTCTTTGTTAATGGGGTCTTTGACAATCTTATCTTTTGTTTGTAAACTTTGTGGTTTCGGGTCCCTATAAAACCCATTTTTTCCTCTTTCAGAAACATATTTGTTTGGAAGTTATATATTGATAAAAAAATTCTAGACATTGAATCTCCATACGAAATTAAATAATGAGGAAAAAATAGTCATCAAATAACCAAAAAAATTGAATAAAAAAAAATATTACCATCTGTCCTAAATTTCAGTTATTAATATGCAAAAAAATAATAATCAAATAAGATAATATGTTTCTTGGAAGTGGGTCCTCCTCGAGGTTTGTATAAAATTTTCAAGAGTTCATTTTGTAATGTATACTATGAGTCAAACTATATCATTGTAGAGAAGAAAAGTGTGTAATTCACATTTTGTCCCTTTCTTTGTGCTCGCTTTATGCCATGTCCATTTTTTTCTACCCTAAAATACACCCTATTTTAAAAGCATTTTTAAACACTAGTATATATATTATATAATATTAAAATAATGATAATATAATTAAATAATAATAATAAATAAATAAAATAAAATAATAAATATAAAATAATAATATTAGTTAATTATAAATTTTGGACCAACTTGAATTCATCTTTTGGAGTGCTCACTTGGAGATTTTTATTTTGAGGCCAACTTGGTTTGTTTTATTAAATTTGACGATCAAGTATAAATAAACATTTTTGTCATTCAAAGAGGACATCTTGGAAAAAGTGATTATAATTTGGGGAATATTCCTGAATTGGTTTTTGGGAAAAAAATCCCAATCATCGGCAAGGTTAACATACAAACCTTAGCCTCTCTAATCAATTTTCCTCCTAAAATTTGTATTTTCTATCCCTATTTTCACTATTAACACAAACCAAGTTTGATATACAAGTGGCTACCATGTTTAAGAAGATAACATCAAGGTTTTCTAGGTCACATGCCATCCATTAGTTTATTAGAAAATTTCCAAGTACCATTGGGCAATATTGTGGAGTGTTGGATGGGTTTCAAAACTATTGAGTAATATCACTCAGAAATCAAGTGACTAGAGCCACTATTAGTAGGCCTTACTCATCCACAAATATTAACAATGGATCATTTCCAACAATAGTCGTCAAGAAGCACACCACTAATCTAGATCTAGGGGCCTATAGTGAACAAAAAAATTTAGGGTTTGACATATTTTTACCTTGATTACATATAGAAATGATCTGAATGGTGTTCTAATCCCAAACCCTAAGGGAGAGTCTAGTTTAAAGGGGTGCCTTTCCTTGTAGATAGGTCACAACACATGAATCTCTAGAATGAAGGTGTTAAGGGTGCAAAGACTAAGTATTTCACACCCCTAGGTGTTGCGTAGAGTTGGAAGGTCTCTAGGCATTACAAAAAATGTTTCATCAACACACTATCATTCCATTAACAACTATAGATTTGACCAAAACTTGTCACTGCTCAAAGGAAAAGATCGCTTAGGTTAAAGGACAATTGCATTGCAATCGTACATTCACTAGTACACAAACAATAATATATGACTAAATAAACTACTAAAAATAGCATATAAATGACTAATTTTGGTCATGTGACCATTAGTAGTTTATTGCCGGTCATTTATAACGCAACCAAATTTATGACTAAACTATTTTAGTCATTTATTTGGTCATTGATTTAGTCATTAATTTAGTCATTAATTTAGTCATTGATTTAGTCGTTAATTTAGTCATTGATTGTTATTAACTGGTCATTTATTTAGTCATGGTAGTGATTTATTTAGTCATATATTTAGTCATATATTTAATCATTAATTTAGTCATTAATTGTTGTTAACTGGTCATTTATTTAATCAAGGCAGTTATTTATTTATTCATATATTTAGTCATTACTTTATATATTTAATCATTAATTTAATCATATATTTAGTCATTACTTTAGTCATATATTTAATCATTATTTTAGTCATTACTTTAGTCATATATTTAGTCATTTAGTCATTAATTTAATCATTACTTTAGTCATATAGTTAGTTATTAATTTAGTCATTTTATTTACTAGTTTCCATTAATTGGTAATAAATATAATCACGAAATAAATAATTTATTAAATACCATAAATTTTATAATGCAAAACTAACATAATATTAAATTTGAACTAAAACATAAAAGTAAATAAAAATATTGCATATGCGTATAAGCTACAACATACTAGAATTAAAATATTGATTCAACATCATGATGATAAATAAAGGTAATCTACAATAAAAAAATTAAATGCAAATATATATAAATATATATCAAGTTAGAAGATGTCAAAGTTGTCTAAGAGTATATATGTAAATATAATAAAAAAATGTCAAAGTTGTCTAAGAGTTTCCAAGTCTTTCAAATACACTATGATAATTAGGATCCCTGAACAACATATTCAAAATATTGCATAAAGCAGTGAGCCAAGATGTCTAGCAACTAGTACATGATAAATATGTTCGACTGTCATTTTTTGCAAATATTTTAGTGGTCACTGTGTGAAGGTTCCCTCTTTCTCTTTCAAATGAACAATTCCATCTATTTTGTCTTCATAAACAAGGGGTATGTTACTTGTGACTTTTAAAATGTTTACATTTTGATTTGCATCTCTTGTTCCTTTCAAATTGACTCCATGTACAATAGATAGGGAGTGGATCTACCCAATGCCCACAACATCACCATCTAATGGATCCAACACCTTAACTTTATCCCCTTCTTTGAGTTTATCAATACATTTTTGCAAAAAGAAAAGAAAATAACACATTATATTACATAGGTATTGATTACCCTTATTTGCATAATAAAACAACCATTACTTAAATAGTACTTGTATGTGTGTTAAAATAATTGCAAAAGGAGATTTTCAAAAATAATTGCAATGATACCTCATGAATGTTTTATCCTAAAAATTACCTTAACAGTCTCACATTTTTGTTGATCAAGAGGCTTGATAGTCTAGATGATTATTATCATCTATAGGGTATAAAGTCATCAGAAAGAGAATGGGGGAGAGGGATTAAAGTAAGCATAGATTCTAAGAACCATTCATTAATCTAATTTACTAAAAAACCAACACTCATAGCAGTGCTTACAATGTTATTATTAGCTTCATGCTAATCAAATACAAAGGCCACAAATATAAACACTACATTACCATGCAACTTTTTTGGGAATATGGTTTAAATTATGTTAACTTGAATCTTGCAAGGTCAATAAAAAAGGATGCACAAGGTAGCCAAAATAAATCCAAAGCATGACATTCAACTTATATTATATTTGATCTATAACAATCCTTGGAAGATATGTTGAGTTTTTATGACGTTCAAAATTTGTACTTCATCCATGTTCATACTAAACTTGCATAAAGGCTTCCAGCAAATTTTTATGCATGAATAACGTAAACTAATAAACTTGCATAGTTTTCTCTTTAGATTACAACAACTACATGCAGCTCAATCAATATCTCATTCAAACAAATAAAAAATTGTAACATTTAATATTCAATACCATAGAACACAGAAAATACGATAAAATGTGTTCACTAAGGTCATCACATAACTCATCGTGTTTGGAGAAGCAAGTTGTTGTCCACTCAACATACTAGTAGCTGATTTTTTTACAAACCCATTCTCATCAGCCTACTTGTGCATACACATCAACAATTTAAATATTAACAAGCATTCCATATTAACTATTGTTCAATAACCTTATTACAAACCTGCCTTATAACATAGAAATCAAGAGAAAATTACAAAACATACATTTTTTTGCCAAAGTGTGAGGAGTCAAAAACTAGGAAAAAAGAATTTTTTATCCAAAACCTGTGGATGATAGTTAATTTTTGTTCAAAATTTCAATTCAGCTTATAAACTCGAAGCTAACATTTTGACAAAATAATTTGACCAGGTATAGGGTTGGTTTCCATCCACACATAAGGAGATTAGTAAAAAAGGATGCATAAGGCAGCCAAAAATAAATCCAAAGCATGACATTCAACTTATATTATATTTGATCTATAATAATCCTTGGAAGATATGTTGAGTTTTTATGACATTCAAAAGTTGCACTTCATCCATGTTCCTACTAAACTTGCATAAAGGCTTCCAACAAATTTTTATGCATGAATAACATAAACTAATAAACGTATATAGTTTTATCTTTAGATTACAACAGCTATATGTAGCTCAATCAATATCTCATTTAGATAAATATCATAGTTTAAATATCAACAAGCATTCCATATTAACTATTGTTCAGTAACCTTATTACAAACCTGCCTTATAACATAGAAAACAAGAGAAAATTACAAACATACATTTCTGCCAAAGTGTGAGGAGTCAAATAATGGTGATATATGTTTGGTTGTGCTTAGGTAGATAAGGTTTGCATTTGTAATCATCTTATGCCATTATGAAAGGTTGGGAGAAGTTGTAAAGGAAGCTGATCCTGATTAATGATGTTGACTGGGTGTTTTGAAGAATTTTAAGGAGATTGGAACTCTTATTTCAAATTTTTGTGTTGGATAATGTTACAATGAGGCATATAGTTTAATAAGTGTGTCAAGGTTTTGATTTCTCTCTTGGCTCTGCATCATCTCCATGTATGCGAAAATGTAACTTATTTCATCCTTCTGATGGCTTTATTGACTTGCTTGTTTATAACAAACATGTCTGATGTACAGCTAAGAGAGAAAACAACACCTTGACACATTTATTCAACTATATGCCTCTTTGTAATAGTTTCCAACTCAAACATCTGAATTAAGAGTCCCAAACTCAGTCAAGTTCTTCAAAACACTTAGTCAATGCCATTAATCAAGATCAGCTTCCTTTACAACTTCATTCAATGGCACATGATGGTTGCAAAGACAAACTTTGTCTTTAGAAGCACAATCAGAACATATGTCACCTTGCATTGAGTCAAAATAACAAATAAATACTTTTACAACATCTGCCCTTTCATTATACCATTAGTTCCCTATGATTGTCCTTCAAGGTATAAGACACTCTTTGATTACAAACACAAATTTGGATCTCTAAGACACAATCAATCCAGTCTATACTTGATACACCTTCATATGAGTTGAAATGACAAGATCACATTCATTACACACCTTGTCGAATCATTTTTTTTCCATTCTTTATGACTATCTATTAAGTGTGCTATAATGGCTCTCCTAAGTCACAACCTTAACTTCATCTTTCCAAATACCAAAGGCTGAGCCAAAACTTTGAGCAACATTGCTAGACTTGAAACAACATGAAAAAACCCTTTTTTTTCACCCCAAGAACTCAGTTAAGGAGTGCTTCCTCCATTACTCTGCCCTATTCCTACTAGGTCTTCCATAGGTCTGACAGAGCTTCCCTTCAAACACAGTCCCTCAATATTGACTGTAAACAACCTTTAAGGTGCCCTTCATCATGTATTAAAACATATCAAAGACTCACCATAAGTTGCTTGAAGAAAAATGCACAAATTCAAACTATCTACATTCCATAATAGAGTTAATTAGGTTTGCACCCAAGAAGGGCTTATTCATTTGGCTACCTTTGATCACAAACTTATTGGAAAATCACTTCAATCACTCATATATAGACTTGCTTATGCTTAAGGAACCTTTAGAAAATCACTCCCATGCTTATTTTCCAAACCCTAGGTTAAGTTCCATTGGAACTCTGCATTTTATTACACTGTGACAGATTTTAGTCAAAGAAACTCTCAAGTTTCCACATTATAATCTTATTAATTGAATTTAAAACAAGAGTTTAGTGGATCAGATTATTTTTATGGTTTTCAGTCAGTACAAATGGTGAAATCATGAGTTTTGAGGAATGATTAATGACTGTTTGAGGTTGATAAGGGTTTGGGAGTAATGTAAGAGGGGTCTCCTTTGTAAAATAGACCTATTCTAGTAGCTTTTTTAGGTGCACAATCTAAGAATCTGAAGATTTCTTTGGGACAATCATTGTAAGTTTTTTGTTTTGTTGAAGTGGACAGTAAGAGATGTTTAAAGAAGCATTTGGTACTTGGAAATTGCATGTGGATTGTGAGATTTACCCAGTTTAGGGTATGAATACATATTTGTGAAATAGTGCCAAGACTTCCAAAGATAACAAAAATCTGATGACACAGTGCAAAGTATGGCTACAAATGGTTAAACATCTGCAGACCTCAACACAGTATTAAACTCAAACAAAGCAACATTACACAGTGCAAAGAGAGTGATCAGATAGAGCTAATACATAATGCCATCATTCAGGCACTCAAACCAATAGGGAATACTTCGTCCTCATTTTACTCTCCATTAGAAACAATTAATGTATGAGTAAAACAAAAAATAAGAAAAAAGGGCATCAGGTCTCCAAGGTGTTTTCCATCACAGAATCAAGGAGGTTATTTAAACCTTTAAAATTTCCTATTATATTCAAGTGTTGCAGCTGTGAGAGGTTGACAATGGAATTGGGGAGGTTATTTAAACCTCTGCAACTTTATATTTTCAAGTGCTACAGATGTGACAAGTTGCCAATGGAATCAGGAAGGTTATTTAAACCTCTACAGTCTTCTATGTTCAAGTGTTGCAGCTGTGACATGTTGCCAATAGAATCAGGGGGGTTATTTAAACTTTACACATTTCTATGTTCAAGTGCTACAACTTTAAGTACATGTTTCCCTAAAATAGACACAACTGTGAAAGTAGAAAATTACATGCATGTAAGGGAAATGTACACAAATAGGACAAGCAAGACAAATTGAGTATCAAATTGCAATAGGACCATATTTTTAATTCAAAGATTGTATGATTATATGATCTTGAACCCTCCCCATTGCATTTTAATGTAGATGTTGTTTCATGATATATTTTGAAGAGCCTTGATAGTGTCTCAATTGAGCCCTACTTGGGCACATATGACACCATCAAAAATATTTAGCAAGACTCAATCAATGGCTTCATGCAATTAATAAAAGAAGAGACCTTCTATACATTCCAACACATACAAATAATCATCTCCAACCAAAAAACAAAGCACCAAAACACAAAAAAGTATACATGGGAAAGCTTCCATTTGGTCCTCTAGCTTTGGGCTCCTAAAGGGGAAGGCATGTTGCATACATAAATACAATAATTGAATAATATCTGTGTAAAAGGAGCTATTCTCTAGCTAAGGTTATATGTTGTTTAATATTTTAATTATAGTACAGTAAAAGGCAATCTATCATGATATGGGGGAGAATCTCAAATAAATGGGCCATTCTAGAAATCACGAGTAAGGTAGGTTCACCATATTTAGTCAGTGTTGCTTTCTATGTAGTTTGTGTGGGAAGCTACTCGTTTTGTTATATATAAATTTTACCCGTATGTATCTGTTTACCCCTATATATCTATTTTATTTGTATATTAATATAACTATATGTAATAATTTCACATCTTCTGGAGAAAAGTGTCCATACCTTTTGTATTCATAGGCGAGTTTGGGTGTGCAAATGATCTCATTCATCTTATTATTGTGTAATTGTGTTTGTAAAGGTTGCAGGGACACTTCATACGAGAGACAAACACTGCATTGGATTGCACCAAATTCTGGGTAAGTAATACTACAAGATAATTATTACCAACATTGTAATTCATAAGTTTCCTTCAAGTAGGCAAGTTGCATTCAAGGGAGCTTGCTAAGGTAGAGGCATAAACCTAATTAGTGAAGTTCACAGTTTGAACTAAGTTACTAATGTGGATATGGGTAAGAGTTTTCCTTTAGTCCTTGTGTATACTACGACTTGAGCACATTCCTACAAGAAATAATACAAAAATGTAAGAAAATATTACAAATATAAAACTTATTGACAAAATTATGTATGATAATCAATATGCTTGTGTGTAAACAAGAAGAGAAAAACAATGGGGTGTTGGATTCCAACAATAATGCACACAATACAAAGATATCCTTATATGACCATGAAACCCTACTCTCTTCAACTTCTGCTACTGTGAATTGAAGCAATTTTTTAAAACCCTACTATATTCAACATCGGCTATTGTGAATTGAAACAATTTCTTACAATCCTTCCCTATTCAAAATCTGCTTTGCAAGAATAAGAACAGTTTTACAAGAAAACTTCCTATTGCAAAAGTTAAAGAGATACTCAAGACTCAATCCTAACTAGTCCATTACAAGGATAGTATAATCTCCCTCAATACCAAACGATCTTAAATTTAGAGCTCTAGTTCCTCCAATTAGCAGCTCATAAATCTCAGATTTGTATAAAAGTTGTGGATGTTTGGTCTTCAATTTTTCAAGTTTAATGGCAATTTCCTTATTTTTCTGAAATTTGATATTTAATAATTCATTTTGGCACAATTATATCTTTATTTTCTTTTCCCCTTCATTATATTGGTGCCCATCATTCAGTATAGCTGGGTTTAGAAAGATAATTTTATAAGTTATCAATCTTTTTGTGCTACAGGGGAAAGAATACACTCACAAAAGAGACATACATTCTCTCCTTTGATCCTTGTACATGCACTGTGTTATAGGGTTGGAACAATATGCAACTAGAAATAATGTGAGAAAAGATTTTTGTCTAAGTGATTTCTCCACATAAATGAATTTGTGTATAAACTTAAAATTTAAGTGTCTAATTTCTACTTATAAATTCTAGCATGCAACTTTGTCTAGTAGTGGCTATCAAACAGTCCTAACATACAATCATAACCTTTTATTGAATATATATACTATGCTAAAATTGTTTTGCCTAAAGGTTTTTCCCTATCATTTATAAGCAACCAAGGAAAATACCAGAACCAAAAACAATATTGTGTATATTATAATATGTGCACATATTGACAGACATATATGTTACAGCATTACAAATAGGATTCTAAGTAAACTAGAGGGTATAGTGCTTCGCATAATTATTTTCAATATTTTATGCAAAAAATTACATTGTTGACAACGATGCTAAAAATGCACTCATTTCACATACCAAACATTTTAGATTTAAAAGCAATCATAAATGAATCTGATATACAATCTTGGTTGTGACCTATGCTCAAACCCAAAGCAGCCAAAATTAAAAATTAATCTAAAGGTTTCATAGCACTCACCTCAATATCATGCACATACTCCTTGAATTCAGCATAATGATTGTCAACATTGTCCTGAAGTTGTGTAGCTTTGTTGAGAGCTCTATTGACAGGGTCTTTTCCTTTTCGTTCTACTTTCATATAATTGTAAGCATCCCAGCTAGCAACCTAAATGCATGAGATTGCACCAAAATTCAGCTTGAAATCTGAATGCATTAATGAAACAACAAAAGTAGCTTCCTTATGTAGTCTGATGGATAAAAATAGTTTAGAAAAAGTTTTCAATGCAAACTTGGTAAAGATTGTTCCCTAAGTCAGCTACCCTTTTTGTATAACATTGAATGGTTTTCAATTTCAGAGCCGAGATTCCCTTTAGATTGGTAAAAATAGCGAGGAAAAACCCTTATACTAAATACAAAGCTCCAAAAAAAATGATACAAATATATGTGCTTACGTATACATGAAAAAAATACTGTACAAAACATGATACTAACACATCCATATTTCAAATTGGAAAATACATATTGATCATGTTAAAAAAAAATCAGATTTGTCAATGTTTCAACATTCAACTTACATCAATAATTATCATGTTAGAATAAAAACTTACTTATTCCAATATAAGCCATATCACACAATGAAAAACAATAATCCCAAAAAAAAAATGGAGGATAACTTTTGCAAACATATGAAATAGAGTATACACAATAGCACACCCTTGCAAAAGTCTGAGATAAGCATTTTCCCCTCTCCAAAAAAAAAGGTACAAATATATGTGTTTATGTATACATGAAAAAAATACTGTACAAAACATAATACTAAGACATCCATTTTATAGGATCTCCTCTACGCAATGAAAAACAACAATCCCAAAAAAAATGGAGGATAATTTTTGCAAACATATGAAACAAAGTATACACAATAGTACACCCTTGCAAAAGTCTAAAATAAGCATTTCCCCTCTCCAAAAAAAAAAATACAAATATATGTACTTATGTATACATGAAAAATATATTGTACAAAACATAATACTAAGACATCCATATTTCAAATTGCAAAATACATATTGATCATGTTAAAAAAAAATCAGATTTGTCAATGTTTCAACATTCAACTTACATCAATAATTATCATGTTAGAATAAAAGTTTTTCCATATAAGCCATAAAGAAAGCTAAATAGAAATTATGAACATGGAAAGAGAAATAGAATAATTAAGTATAGAGATTCCAAGTCAAGAAAAAGAAAGTATTGGGTAAGACCACTCACGTAGAAGGGAGTAGAAGGCAGATTCCATTGCTTTGAAAAGGTTGTATCAAGTTGTGAGCAAACTGTGCACTTCTAGAAAGCTCGATTGGAGACTTTGAAGCTGAACTTTGTGGATTTAGAAAGTACAAAGCAATAGAAATATTTAAGGCATGTCTTATCTATTTTGATTTCATTTATTTCATGATTATTTTAATATATGAAATCTAAGCATTTATAGTTAAAAGAAATATTTATACATAAGAATGTATATCTGTGCATATAAAATGATATAGCTGAATTTATTTACCTATAGTTATATCATTTAAATATTCATTTTTGTTTGTGATGGATAGCAAAGAATATTAATCTAAATTAGGCATATTCATGAGATGGCAATTTAAGCATTTTCTAAGAAGCTACCCAACTCAAAGAAAATAAAAATCATATCAGAAGTGACATCACTAAAATGGAATGAAGACCAAAGGTATTTTTACCAATTTGTATTGTTATAGTTTATTTTTTATGCCATCTACAAATAGGAAATGCATTGTTGGAGTTTGGAAACCACAGATTTGAGGAAAATAGACCATAAGCATAGAGCTAAAATTTGAAAATTTGATATTTGAAATTGGGTGCTGTTATGCCAGTCATTCTTCCAACCTGAAATTTGTTATTAGAACTTAAAGAAATCTAGCACTAAAATTGTAATTGTGAATTTGAATTTTTAAAAGCTCAATTTTGGAGTTTCAGCTTGTATAAATGTCCCAAAATTAAAGTTGTAAAGGTAATTTAAATAACAGTTCATAATTTTTTTTACTCAAAATCTTTTTTTGTTACTATAAATTTGGGAATCAAGATGGGGCTTTTGAGATTCTGAAACACATGCTTGCACAAGTTGTGAGGCCTGATTTAGTGACCTACAATTCCTTCATTAATGGGCTCTGTAAAAGTGGTAGGTTAGAGCAAGCTAGAGGGACTGTAAATAAGATGTATGAGCATGAATTGGACCCAGATTGTGTCACTTATTACACATGGAGATGTACATGGTGCTTTAGAGCTGCATAGCTTAATGATAAGAAAAGGTATTCAAATTGATATTTTTAGGTACAACATTTTGTTGAATGCACTCTCCAAACAAGGGAAAATGAGGGAGGAAAAAGATCTTTTTAATGAAATGATTGGAAAGGGTTTGAGTCTTGATAGTGTTGTTTGTAACACACTTATCGATGTGTATTCAAGGCTGGGGAATACTCAGGAAGCTCTTTGGTTACATTAGGAGATGGGAAGAATAGGCATTGAATGTAATTTCATTACTTACAACGCATTGATAACCATTTTTTATTGTAAAGCAAGCTTCTGAACGGTTACCTTTGCAAGTTAGAGGAAGAAAGGTAGGAAATTTTCCATTTGTTAGTCTTGCAGTTTTCATTCATGCAAACAAGATTTCTAGTTTTAATGTATCTTGCACAAACAATTCTCATTATTCATTCTATGCTTATCCTTTAGAAATGAAGATCAATCTTTTTTCTCCACATTGCAGAGACATGCATGGAGACTATTCTTTTGCCTCTGAAATTTCCTTATTTATCAATTTATCACAATCAATCATCTCATAGTGAAAGAGAACTGTATGGAATAATATTTAAACAATTGTTGATGTAGGGGAAGCAAACTAACTCCTTTACATAGCATAATATGAATATAAAATGATCATATAGTTAACCAATTTTTGGAAATCTGGTTTGAATGAGGGAAAATAATTTGAAAATTTAGAACTACCGTCAAATTTTGGGAAGTTTGTTTAAAAGATATTTTGTGCAATTTTAAATGTGTGAAAGTAATATATCCCAAAACATATGTTAAAAAAATATTTTTGGTCTGACCAGAGTGAGGCAGGTGGGACATGGGCTTGTAGAGAAATGGAATTTTTATTTGTATATTACTATAAAGTCAAAAGAAAAAAAAGGTGCAGATAGAAAGAGAATCAATTGCAACTGTTGAAACTGGCTAATTTCCTGTTTAGACGACCA
Source organism: Sequoia sempervirens (assembly GCA_007258455.2). Lineage (NCBI taxonomy): Eukaryota > Viridiplantae > Streptophyta > Pinopsida > Cupressales > Cupressaceae > Sequoia > Sequoia sempervirens. Next base: position 318,643,983 of record VDFB02373365.1, read on the forward strand.
GTATTTTGTAATTCCAATTATGTAAAAGCTACTACATAAGCCATATTTTACATGAAAAAGCTACTACATAATCTAGATTTTACATTTAACATAGAGCAGTAATCGCTACCAATGACAAAGTGCATTTGATAATTCATTTGAATGTCACCCTGGAGATTCTAACAAAGATCTTGTTAGAGATTTTAGCATAAACAAGCAAGTTCCACAAAGAGCAGCTAAACACTACAAAATAGAAGCTAACCATCTAATATCTATTACATATTCTTGACATGTATTTTGAGCATATTGTCAATTTTAATTTGAACTACTAACTGACGACCAAATTCATAGTATGAACTATGCATATTCACAATCATTTGACAACAGTAAAAAAACAACCATGCTTCCTCGTGCCATAAGTAACCTAGAATTTGTAAACCTAGAGTTTCTTTGAAGCACTCTCCAAATATTCAAGCAAGGCCAATTCCATCACTATGTTGTTGCCTATTGTCATGGCTTACACAATATTTTTAGGCATTGCAACGAGTTGAGTTAGGGTGGATCATGCTACCACCCATAAATTTAGTCCATCTCCATATTGGCCTCCTTAATAGTGTAACTTTCGAACAAGGATTGAGTAATCATATTCACCTAAACAATCTCTAATGGTCCTTTTCAAATGACATGGGGTAAAAAAATTGATCCAAAGGCTTCAAACCTAGAACCCATAATCTCAATCTATGTCATAGGGCTCAAAACAATTGATCCAAAGGCTTCAAACCTAGAACTCATAATCTCAAAAAATAAAAATAAAAACATTTTAGTTCGCCCTAGAATTCATACATGCTTGAAATTCCAAATCCATGATTGGGCATTTGACATGATGGTTTTTCATGTTTTTGGTATTTGAAAACTCTACATTCTTTGACATTGTGTGGGCCATAGAATGAAAGATTAAAAATATGAAATGAATCACCACTTCTAGCGCATAAGATCTCATTAGAGGGGCTTGATACATCTTTAATGGGCGACCATTCAAATTTTTGCTACAACAAAACATTCTCAAAATCCCAACACATGATAATCATGGAGGGAAGACCATTTGCTAGAATTAGAAGATAAAATGCAAGATAGGAAGGGGCGCATGGAAAAAGTAAAATAGAATTCATACAATGGAAACTGGAAAATGAACAGCTGCACCATCTGTGGGAAGTTAAATATTTTAAAATACAAAGCAGCTGTGTGAATTAGAAGAGCGAGGGCTACGCTGGAAAACAAAGAGGGTTGTAACTTGGAGTAATGGAGGGCACTGCAAGTTAGTGCAAATTTTGATGAAATAAGTAAAGTTCGGGTTGAAAACTTGGACAGGCCATACCATAGTAGCAGTTGGTTTTAAGTTGAATAAAGACAAATATAAGAAAGAGCTAGATAGCAAAGAGAAATGGAGTTATGTGCATATAGAGGTAGATGTGTGGGAAAGGAAGGATGTCTGTAGAAGAATAAATTCATAGAAGTAGTCTATAAATTATGTAAATTGAAAGATTGGTAAATTGAAATTAATTCCTTGAGTTAATTTAAATTTGAGATCAATTAGAACCGTATGTCTGTAGTAAATTGGGAAATGAATTTGATTGATTATAATTGACAAAAGCAATTGTCAATAAAATTGTGAATGGTGTTGAAAATTATAGAATTGTAAATTTGGAATCAACAGTGTTTGTGACAGCGTAGAGTGTTCAAGTTTCTTGACCTGCATCAACATATATAAACACTCTTATAACCTAGGCATTATTCTAACTTTAAGAGTTGTTATTCAAAACAACACAAGTTTGTCAAGACACATTTCATTGTTTTTTGCTGAAATATAAAATTGTACCCATCTACAAAATGGGTTTATATGAAAAAATAAAGCCCAGGCATCCATAGGCCCATACATCTGGTATACAGTTTTGATATTGAAGAGCCACAATACATTTTCCATTGATTAGAGCAGAGAAAAAAGTTCTAAGTACTACTAGACTACGTTGCTGAAAACAAAACAGCTGGAACACCACATAAACAAAGCTTCAAAATAATAAAAGCTAACCAACAACCTTCCAAGGTCGGCCTAAATTTTTTCACATTCCCTCTGTGCAACTGGAGACAACAAAAAGAAAAAGGTCTCAAAATGACACAGTGAAGGAATTCAACTACAACTAAGGACAACCCTTGCAAACCCTCAAATTCACCAAACCCCACCTTCTCTACTTGACAGAAAATCCCTTTCCTTTCTGGCTTCTCAATCTCAGTATTTAGAACATTAGGTTAGGAACCTTAGGTAAAGATAAAGATTATGTAGCTATCTTGACAGAAAAATTTGAAGATATCTTTTCTTATTGAATGCAGCAAGTCAATATTTAAGATTATGTTTATTAAATAATAATTGAACATGATACAAATTAAAATTGCAAAGACTACAAACTCCAAATATTGGAAGTACTAAAAAGTACAAAGATTGGATGAAGTGTACAATATTCATTTCTTTTTGACTGTTGTAATTGCAAGTTCATTTCGTCTTCTGGTTCTAATTTTTAGAATGTTTTATTTGTTGTTGGACCTGCAACTTTTTTTTCTTTTGTCTAATTTCTTTCTATTGTGCTTCTTTGGTCAAATTTCCTATTTTGACCCACATGGCATGTAACATATTAATACAAGAAAAAATAACAAGAAAAATTGTGTACTTTTTGATTTATTTGTAGACATTGTTTTGATTTATTTGTAGACATTGACAATGAATATTACATATGTGGCACTACCTTGTATAGTATGAATTAGCTTCAAATTTATCGAACAAGTACCTATGTTTGCAATCTGTGCACTCTCTGTTTCCAGGTAGCTTTAAAATCCCTTCCACTATCTGTAACTTGATAATAAAAGCATATGTCACCTCTTCATAGATGCTCAGTCAGACAAAATAACTGGCTACTGTCTCTACAAGAAGTTAACAAGACTGATCAAAGTTTAGACTAAAAGCAATCTCATGTTTTTTCATTTCACTTAAAAGAAATGTTTATGAATTTACCATTTTACATTAGAAAATATAAAGAAGCATCAAATCAAATATTCAATTAGAAGTTATGATCATTGATTCTTTCACAAAAGTTAGCTACTCAGGTGAATTTTAAAATGATCAAAAAATTTAAAGAAGCATCAAATTTTTAGTTCAGAGTTATGATGATTGATTCTTCCACAAGAGTTGGCTACTCAACCTGATAGAGAGCTGGGCAATTAGATCTTCTACAGTCTGCTCACATGTCAAGATAAGAGCTCTAGATCTCTACCTGCCAACGATGCTTCTAGGAAAAGATTATAAGGTGGTAAAGAAGCTATAAACTGTCAATTTATGTCTGCTTTGATTTATCCTATTCCAACTTGCTGACACTCTATCATGCTAAATCATTTTATTGATTTTTTTAGACTCCATGTTTATATTCATATTTATTTTTGGACGATTATCACAACAATTTTAATCGTGAAAATGAAGTAAGCATGTACCATACAGACATCACCTTAGCTTGGGAAATTTTGGCTTGTTAAGCTGTTAAAACATTTGGTTTCTCCATCTGTTTGGAATACTAGTGGAATAGGAGATATTATGTTTTTTTCTTTAAATTTACAAATTTTTGAAAAAGAAAAGAATCCATTGAATTTTTGAAAACCGATTTAAATTTGTCTATTGTGAAACATGCATCTACTGTGAAACATTTGTTTGTTTATGCTGTGAAATTATTTATCATAGATAACTGTCTCTCAAACTAGAATGTGTATCAAAATCTCTTATCAGCCACAACTACTTATGTCAAACTTAGATTTGTACATAAATGAAAATCCCTATCATTGGTTGAACTTGATTCAAAATGGTAAATGAAGTCAAGAACTTTTATTTATTTTTGGGTAACTTTTTAGTATGTTAGTAAATAGAGATGAAGAGATGGAAAGAGGGTATATGGGAAGATAAAGGTAGAGATCCTTCTAATGTAAGCTATGCAAAATACCCAAATACTTCGTTACTAAGAATGATGTCAAACTCCGCTGCCAGCATTCCTCTTGTCCACACCAATATGGGAGCTACATAAATAGGGGTTGATATTTATGAGAAATACTAAATCTTAGAGATGGCATTTCAAGCTGAATGCAAATCACACCCGCTAACTACAGGCCCTCCCTAGCATGGATTTTGTGAGTAGACACGCAAGGGCAGGGGCAGGGGCAAGCGATGGTGGAGGCATGGCAGGGGCCACCACACTTTGTAAGGGATATGCCAACAGAGGGGGTTGCAAAATGTGTGACGAGGAATACAAAACAACATTTTTGTATTAGTCCAGGCAATTTTTTATGCAAATTGAAAGGAAGGCAAACGACTTACCGCAAGATTCTGTAGGAGAAATATTATGAAGGCCACACCGACGGATTCCAACCTGGGCAGAGATAATAGAAGAATTATTTTAGAGAAAACTAAGTTGAAGAAAAATTGACCCAACCATGTAGAGGCTAAGAAACGATGGCAAATGAAACCAGGGTAATATTAGGGTTTGAGAGAAAAATAACAGACCTTCCACAGCTACATAAAAAATAGAGTTGCTGATGTATTTTCCAAACACAAAGAGAAAGGCAAATAGGCATCATCAAATTTTCATTTCTCAGGATGAATGGATCAGATTACTCTGATCGTCTTGCATCCCCTATCTAGTATTGCACACTATTAGATGTTGAAGTTAGCCGGTAAAACTTTAAAGCCATTTTTATTCAAAGGTCAATACCAGCGAGGAAGAATTTGGAGGAGAGGGGAAAGCTACAAAAAAGGGTGAAAACAGTCAGAAAAATCAACACCCTCCATTGTAAAATATAAATAGAAAACAAAACCTGGTGTATTTAGCTTCCCGAGTCCCAAAACATTACAGGAATATCCTCTTCCATGTAATTCGTACCTAATTTAAAAAACCAATGAAAGAAATTAAACAAGGTTTAAGGATTTTTCTTTTAAAGTGGGCCAATTTTTACCTGTATTGTGAAGAGAAGAATGATGATGATGAAGAAATAATGGAAAGGAGGGCATATGATTGTTGTGCAGCTCTATAAATTGAATCCCTCCCTTTTAATTTTTTGTGTAGCTCTGTAAATCTGTTTATCATGATATTTGTGCATTGGAAGATTCGTAGCTAGAATGCTCAACTTATGGGGGGTAGGGGTCAAGTGATGTGAACGTTGCATGTAGAAATGGAAAAAGCTGTGAATGGGGGCTCAAATTGCACTCTAAAATCGATGTCCACTAGCAAACGATGAGCATTGATTGGCTTCGAAGAAGGGGCCTCCACTTCCACCATCACATCAATAAACGTGTAGTCTCCTGTATTATCAAATAAGGATAAAAATGAGCATCACGATAGATGACAACAAATATTCAAATAAATTGGGGTTTGAGAAGAGACAGAGAAACAAACCTAAAGGATGCCCATTTGTTTGTTCCCACTGCATCTCATACATGGCTGCGTTGTAGCCTGCACTTCGTAGAAAGCAACTCTGCCTGAGTAGAAAGCCCAGCCATTCCTAAAGATTTTGTGACATTTCGAAGAAGCGATTCCTCCAATTTAGTACTGGAGAATAAGATACCCAGTCAATATACAGTGGATCAGATAAGTAGAAAAGAGGAATCATTTAAAGAAAATATGACAGCCATGGGTAATACTAAAAATATCTGTAGTGCTTTTCGGTAATGCACCTCTAGTATCTGGTAGAGCTGCCCTTCCGAAACAGGGGGCTTGTCTTGAGAAGTGGAGCTCTCAATGTGGCTTTCGCAGTCTACACAATCTCCTCCTTCTCTGACTCCTCCACCTTCATCCTCCTCAAGAAACCTCGTGTCGCGCAAAGTCGCGAAATCGAATCTGTGATCGCTTCCTTTAGTTCAGTAAACAGGCATTGTTAGAAACTTAAATATTAGACTAAATTGTTGAAGAGATGGATAGCGGTGGGGAAAGCATCAAAAAGGGGCAAAAAATGTTGAATGACTGAGATTTGTTTCATCATCGTCCATGGGTTGTCAGGAAATCTACACCATTAAACATAAAACTTTGTTCCATCTGGGAAAAATGGGTGGTTGATATGGATTTCATTGCAGGCGATTTCCTGTCCACCAATCTACACCATCAGAGGTAAAAATGCCTCACAAATATTGAGCATGGGATTCCTTCCGCATAATAAATATAAATAATAATTGAAATGTGTTTTAAAAAAAATTTGAAATATGTTTAATTCCTATCATCTTAATTTGAGATAATGTAAAATAAAAAATATAACTTAAATATGTTTAAGATAAAACTAGCAATTACACCTTGGTGTGCAATGGGTACACTGAAGAGGTGTTGGAAGGTCATTAAGAGAAAATTTGGGTCTATTTTTTGCATTCATCAAATGGTAGGGTCTTTATCAAATGATATTGTATATGTGAAAAAGGTCTCAATGTATTGTGAAGATTTCAATTTTTGTTTTTGCAAGTTTGTATAAATGTTCGAAAGGGTATTTTATTTTCTTGGTAAAAATAAGGACCAACAAAAGTAGAAAATTTTGAAACATTCTAGATCATTGAAGAACCCTACAATATTCAAAAAGAAAATGCACTCTACATGATGGATGTTAAAGGTGTAGGAAAGACACCTAGACAATTGTCTTTGAAGGTGGGAACACAAACAAAAACACCAAGTGCAAAGTCAATACAATTATCTGATCCAAGAAAGGAAATGAGTAAGATATGATATGGATTTGATAGGCCTATTATTTGCTTCTTTGTAGCATAGTATGGACAATGCAATAATGGAAAATGGTGTGCAGAGTAATAAGAAAAAGGCTCCTTCAATAATTTCTAGCGAAGTTAGAAATGATGAGCTTCAAAAGTGAATAATGCCACGTCCTACAAGTGTGCATAAACCACTTACTTCAAAGACTCCAATGCAAAAGCCTCACTAGATCAAAGAAAGCTTTCAATGTTTGTAAAGCCAATACCAAGACTTGTGAACAAATTTGAAGCAAGGTCAGTAGTGAGGCCAATGCCAAAACCTAGACTTGTAAAAGTAATAGATAAAATTCACTTGTCCCCTATTTAAAGGTACACAATCAAAACTAACTCACTTCTATTAACACATGTATAATTTTAGTCTCGACTATCTGATTTTAGTTAATTTGCATACTCAACTTTTATATTAAAAATGTCACCTACATTTAATTCATTTTAGTCATTCAACTCACATTAGATATTTTAAAGGAGATTATTTTTATTTTTGGAAGTGTATTCTTGAAAATGATTTTATGCAAGAAATATATTGTAATATGGGTAAAAAATCATTTAAAAAAAATTGGCATTCATAATTAAACATACATATTCAAATTATACAACATATTTGTATGACATAGACTATTAAATATTACAAATTTATATTTTAAAAAATTAATTTAAATTTACAAATTATGGATAACTCCTTTGCCAATAAGTATTAAGTTAGGTAGAATATAAATGGACTAGAAGATCCAATTTGTATCTATAAGTTTGTTTGTCTATATCAAACGTTGTGCTACATTGATCATAACTCCCCAAGGACACATACCATTCTTGAATTTTTGTCATGAAACAAGTAATCAAAAGTTAGTTTAATTTTCTTTTCTCTATCTCTCTTTCCCTTTCTATCTCTTATATTTCTATCTCTCTTGTATTATCTTTGTTTTTTCTATTCCTTTCTCTTTCAATCTTTCTCTCCATCTATATCTCTATTCCTCTTTATCTCTCTACCTCTATATTTTTTTGTCTCTATCTCTTTATTTTTTGTATCTCCATCTTTATCTCTTCTATTATAATTTAACTAATTTATATAATAATAAATGTAAACTATTTGTAATATCGTTATTTTCCTCCAGTAAATGTAGAGTATGTAAACTTATAAGTAGCTTAGTATATATTTGAGAATTGTATGCATATTTTTCTTCCACACTACATAGTTGGGCCCTTTGAGGAGTTGGGTATTCAATTTAGAAGAAACTTTGGTGTTCATATAATGATGACACCACAAAACAAAAAATTTATTCCACAAAAAATATTAATTAGTAATTTTATTTGTAATATTTTATTATTAATTATGGCAGGCTACGATTGAAAATAAGGTCTTGACAAAGGTTTTAGAGTATGTTTAATTAAAATGACAATTATGACCAAGATTTTAATAATTAATGAGCACATTTATTTAGTCATTTTTATTTGTCTAATATTAGTCATTTAGTTGTAGTTATACCCAATGACCAAATTAGTCACTTATAAATGACCAAATTAGTCATTTATTTGTCAAATTCTACTAGTGTTAGTCATGTGAATAAAAGTTTTAGTCACTTAGTCATTTATTTGCCAAATTCTACTAGTGATTATAGCCCTAAAACAATAATTTGTAAGCTTGCAATATTCCCAAGTCTTATCAACAAATCGCTAAAATTGATTATTGGCTATGTAATTCATTTTGTAAAAAAAAATTCCATTAGAAATTAAGTTTTTTTTTGAAATTTTGAGAAAATTGAAGTGTTGAGTTAATGTTGATGAAATATAAGATCAAAAACTAGCCAATAGATCAACAAACCCTAGGGGTTATTACATTGGTACTAGAGCCATAATCCTGCCAACCTATGAAACATTAGAAGTTAATCATTATATGGTAGATTATATCCATTACATGTCATTCTTCTACAATTACATATAAGTGTTTAGTGTTATTAGGCCAAAAAGATGAAGAAAATTCAATAATCCTTGTTAGAAATGTTAGAAAAGTTACACGAATTGCACAAATATCAAAAGGATTTTATCGCAAGGATGGAGCATTGAGAGAAAAAGATAATGTTTTTGAAGGAATAAGATTTTTTTTTTTGAAGGAGATGGCTAGGATAGTAATGACGAAGCAAGAAGAACAACCTATACACCCACAAAAAGAGGATGAAAGGGTGAGGAATCACATTCTTTTGAATCTTTCCATCCATCACACGTGACATGTCTTTTGAGGAGTATTATGATACAAAAATAATAAGTGGACAAAGGAGGGGGTGTAGAGAATAGAAGCTAAAATAACCATTCTTGAAAGAGGGAGAACCCAATAGGATGGAACCCAAAATAGTGAGGGGTACAACATAGATAGAATTAAAAGAGGATGACAAGAAAGAATTTTTGATAGTGGACCAAGAAGAAGAATTGAAGTTACCAGACATCATGGAGATAGAAAAAGGGGTCCTCAATTGGTAAGTTGAAGGTAAGTATTCCTTGTTGATTTCTAATGATTGTGTGTACCAACAAAAGACCAATGACATGAAGGCGAGAAAAAATATTTGTTGGGAATGAAGAGTTCAAGTTGAAGGAAGACATGTTGAATCATGTAATCTCTTTCAAGTTTCTAGATTGTGATCTATTGATTGATTTACAAAGAAAAATTGTGAATGGGTATACATTTGAGAATAAAACTTTGGTTAACCCCAACTCAAAGATTTTGATTCATGAGAAAAGAGTTGTCGAGGATATCCCAAAAAACTCTCTACCAGAGAATATGAGGATGTGCATTTTGTTTGTAGCCAAATGTACACAAATATTTTAGATTTATCGCTTCCTATGTCATTACTAAGATTTTGTCACCATGGAAAGCATGCAAAAGAAGGTGATAGAGTAAGAGATATAACTTTTAGCATAGGGCATGTGAACTCTTTGATTCAATTTTATGATTATTTTTGCATATAAGATCAATGCAATTTTTTGATGGTCAAAGTGGATAGAGGCATTTAGATTGAAAGGAAGTTTATGAGGGATCCTATAGGGTTGTTTGTGCATCCTAACCACATTGTGAAGGACCAATATTTACAGTTCATTGATCACTCTTGGTCTAAGTACCACACTTTAAGACAAGATTGTGGATGATGGAAAAACAAATATGGTCACTTCAAGGTGTTTGATCTACTAGATGATGGTAAGAAAAATAGGTTTCATTTTGATGTTCGAGATTTTGTGACTAAGTTTGGTATGCTATTTTGGGTATCTAGTTTCAAGAAAGTTGGAGGACTCATGATTTGTAAGACATTACTAATTCCTAGCATCATGGGAGAAAATTTATTGATCACCAATTTGAATAAACAAGGTATATGCAAATACTTCTATATTATAGATCTTGGAGGGATCAACAATGTATAAATATGGAGCTTGCATTGGGAGAATTTAATAGGGGAATTAACTATAGAGTTGGAATTCAAGAAAGAAGATGGATAATTTCAAGGCATTGAAGAAGGGAATCTTAAAGTTACCATAGCTATATGGATGAAAGATCATTTAGTGGCAATCAAATTTTTTACCAAAGGTAAGATTGTTGATTATAATAATTTTTGGTCTATGTTTGTTATGCTCAATATTACACTTCTAAGGTTTCCAACAAAAGGGATAATTTTTAAATGGAACTTGTTGATTGAGAAACACCAATTTGGCATAGTTGAGATGAATATTGTTTGTAAAATACATGAGCTAAGAGCTATTATGAAGATGCTTCCAAATCTTAGATTTATTTCCCTCAACATTTCCAACACTTCCCACACTTTCCTTGCAACCAAAGAAGAGTTTTCAATCACATGGTGGAGGAGTCTTCAATCAATTACCATGGCTAAAATGTTCTCAACTAGTACTTGGTAGTTTCCAATCTTTACCATTGTGAAATTAAATAAAGGAACTCAATTTTGTAGCCAAGAAGTAGCATCAAAAAAATTAACCCTTTTTCACAATTAATTTGGGAATGAATAATTAATAATAAAATGGACTTAATGATGCCTTATTTAGGGTGTTGTAAAGTGTTTATGTACACTTTCACACTAATATAGGGCTTTATTAATTAATTGAGGTTAATTTTAGCTTAATTATCCCCTTAAATTCAATTCCAAGCCTAATTAATTGCATTTTCCAGGGGATAAAATCTTACATTCATTAATGATATTATACAACACTTAATTTATAAAGGAATGTGTCCTAGCTTAGTTACCTAGGACCCATTTTCTACCTGGAGAATGGGTCCTCATTAGGCCCTAGGACCCCCTTTTGACATAACATTTCACATCCCCCGCAGTGTGTCCTAGTTAAGTATGCTAGGACCCACTCGCCCTATGGCGAATGGGTCCTCACTTAACTTAGGACCCCTCTTGGGATATGTTTTTGGTGGTATTTTAATGATTTCAAATCCTAGATCTGATGTCAGATTGTGTTATTTGGATTTTGGGATTTAATCTTAAGTTATGTATAAATATAAGGTTATTTCACTTAGTTTCACCTATAAATTTAGATTTAAGAATCCTAAGATTTCACAAGAGAATTATAGAGAATTTAAGAGAATTCAAGAAGGAATTCAAGGGTAGAAATTATTAAAGTTTATTGCAACAATCAAAGATCATATCATCTTGTCAAAGGAATAAGGCATCATGCATTATGTTGAGCTAATATGTTGATGTAGCATTGAAGATCTAATTCAAGCATTGTTTCATATCAAATTTCATGATCAAGATCTACATTATTTGAGGTCACTTCATGCCAGATTGTTGATTTGTACTCCAAGATCCAATTAAGGATTGGTGAGTTGTAGCGTCACACTATTCATTCATCTTTCCTTTTATGAATTATTTCATTTCAAGGTTTAATTACCAAAATGGGGTTTGACCAAGGAAAAAACCTATTCCATAACAATCAACATTTTCTACTCTTTAATGTGTGATTTAATGTTTTAGGTTGAAGATCAAGTGGAGAGAAAAAATAAAAAAAGTTGTCAAAGTTGTCAAAGTTGTCATCTTTCTTGCAAGATCATGAAAATTATTCTATAGAATTCATTTTTGAATTTTGAGAGATGAACACTTGGGATCTAGGAATGTAGATAATGAAGAATAAAACCCAAAAACTAACTTTCTAGAACCCTAGCAAGGGCTTATTCACCATTGGGCGAATGAGTCCTTAATGAGCCATGAAAAAATACTTTTTGTGAGAGGTATGTTGTAGGTTCCATTAGTATTATGATTTAGATTATAAAACTAAATTTCTTAAACACTTGGCATCTTGGAGTGCATATATTGAAGAACAAAATCCAAAAACTAACTTTCTAGAACCCTAGCAAGGACCCATTCAGCATTGGGCGAATGAGTCCTCAGTGAGCCATGAAAAATCATTTTTTGTGAGAGGTATGTTGTAGGTTACATAAGTATTATGATTTATCTTCTAATTTAATTTTATATCTTGTAATTTGGATTTTATTTGCTATGTTAAATATTTCTCCCCAAAGTGCAATTTACTTCATACCCTCATCCTAGCAAAAAGGGAAATTGCAAGATTCACATCTTAGGTTTACTCTCCTAAGGGTTGTTGGTCAATGTTTGATGTGGATCTCATTTCCTAATAGAAATAGAAGAATAGGACACCCTTTTTTCCCTCTTTGGATCAACATTTCCATTTTTTGGGGAAATCTCCCCCTATCCTCTCTTTCTATGTTTCATGTTGGTGAGCCCAACAATCTTACATTATATTTTTTTTGATTTGGAGTAAACTCAAACCCTAAATATAGGATTTAAATTAGTTTTCATTGGATTTAATTAACTTTAATTTCATCTAGGGTTGTCAAAGTTGCATTAGTTTGTGAACCATATATTTTTGGCACATTAGGACTCTCTAACTCTTCTAGGGTTTTTCACCTAAAAGGAGAGAGTAGGCAAAAAATGCTAAAGGGTTCATTCAAATTATGTTATGTGTGATGTTTTTATGTCTAGATGAAATTATATAAATGTAACTAGGTGATGAAATTGATTAATTAAATATGCAAAACCTAAGAAACAATTGATGTTTGAAAACACATTGTGTAATGCAACAATGAACTAGAAATGAATGCAAAGCTAAACATAAATAAATGAAACTTGAAGTGTACACCTGAAGCTTGAAGGAGACTGTAAATGGCTTTTGAAACACTGTTGATGCTGATTTTTAGGCTTGGAGGGACTCATTCACCATTCTGGGTGAATTAGTCCCAATATTGTCAAATTGAAACGAAACCTATTTCTAACAAATGGGTACTCAAAAATGTAGAAAACTAAAAATTGACCCTAGAGTGGGACTCATTCACCACCCATAGAGAATGAGTCCACTTTTGAATTTCTTATTATTCAAAGGGGGATTCTGAAGCTTTTGATTTGCACTTTGACTTCCTATACGTGTTTGCTTCCAAAACTCTGATTTACAGGACTTAAAATGAGCTTTTGTTGATACTTTGACTTGTTGAATGAAGATAAGACTTGAGTAACCTTGGAACTTGATCTTAAATGATTTCCAAGCTTCCAAGGGACCTAAATTTGCAAACACACGAGAAGAGAAGAAGAAATTGTGAATGTTAGGGCATGGTGGTTTGCCTTGGTCAAACCCCATTTAGGTAATTAAACCAAAATGATGAAAGAATAGAATGAAACATGAAATAATGGAATATATTACCTTTCTATGATGTTGATCTTGGATTTCTATAGAAATGGAGGAAAATTCAACCCTTGAATGTCTTTAGGAAATTTCTAGATGTCTTGCAATGATAAAACCTTAAGTTGCTTGACTTGAGATGAAAGATTGGTGGATAAATAATGAAGAATGGATGTAAAAATGAGTTTAGAGAGGTGATTTTATAGGAAATTCCCCTATTTTACCCCTTAATACCTCAACACAAGCTGACATGAAGCAATATTTAACTCAAATTTCATATTTTTTCCTGCTCAAAGCTCAAAATTGAAGCAAATGGGTCTCATTCGCCACACATGGTGAATGGGTCCCACTTGGATGGGACTAATTCACCATGAATGGTGAATGGGTCCCATAGGGGCCAATTTGACAGCTCATATGCCAAGAATTAAGGAAATAAGGTTTAAAATCCAACCTTTTCTAGTATTTGATCAATTTAGGCCTCGGGCTGCACAATATGGGTTAATATGGGATTATTAGTGATGATGTGAATGCCAAATAGGGTTTGGGACACATAAATCAATGTGAAAGTGTGATTAAATACACTTTACAACACTAAAATGAGGTCCACAAATCCTAGAAAGACACAAGAACCAATGTGAATGTGCGAGAACATTACAACACTAGTTTTATATTTAGTTTAGTCCAAAAAACTTCTAGATTGATGTAATAATTTTATTAAAACATTTTGTAATGTTGAATTAGGGACAAATAGGTTCAATAAGTCTAGAAAAGTGTGAAATTATCTTACAACACTTTACAAGACATCGATAAAAGCATATTATTCAATTTGCAAGGGTCCAAAACCTAGTGTGGATCCACAAAATGCCTCACAACACCTAAATCAAGGCCTCATTAAGTCCAATTATCTTGAATTGATCTCATGTCAAGCAAAGGGTACTTTTTTCTATGGTGCATTTAGCCCCCACTTTAGTGAGAGGATGAACATGCTTCAAACTCACACTAAAGTAGACATTCAAGAGACATCTGAGTGTACAGATGCAAATGACAAAGAATGAAAAATATTAAAGGAGGTGGCCAAGCCCTGAGGATCGAAGATCCTAAGTCAAACCCCCAAGATACAAAATGATCCAATGGCAAGAATGAAAAGAAAATGTGGCTGGAAAAATATGTACTCACTCTAAGGCCATAAAACTTTAGATCGTCTACAAGGTGAGAAGTCCACAACATACTCACTCTGGGGCCACATAACTTCTGATTGTCTATAGAGTGAGAAACATACACTAGTTGGTATGCACTCACAAATGCATAGGTGGCTATGAGGAAAGTCATGCCGCTAGATGGGCTTCCTTCTCAACCATATTAAAGTTATACCTCATGATAACTTTAACAAGGTGCCACAAGGAAAAATGGTTTTTGAGCTCTATGAGGTAAGAAAAACTTCATATGCTTGACACTCATAGACATTGTTAATGAATAATAGTGTAAGGAATGTTCAAAGGGATTTTTATTTATTCATGCAAGGTCTCATCTTAGGTAACATCATGCTCAATGTCTCCAAGAGAGGATAAGTGCAAACAATCTCATCTTGTTTCCAAGAGAGGACAAGTGCAAGGTCTCATCTTGGGTAACATTGTACATAATGCTTCCAAGAGAGGAAATTGCAAGAAAATGAAAATCAGACAATGAAATGTGAGTGGTGATGCATTCCCCCACTTTAAAGCAGTTGTGAACACCTATATTGTGAGCAATTGCTTTAAAGTAGAAGAAGAGAGAAGAAGACATGAGAGATTACTCGGAAAGCCCTATGCCAAGTCATATGTTTCCAATAAGCTACATCATGAAAAGGGGGAAGTATGTCATATGTGAGCCAAATTGACGCATGTCATCTACATCCCAAGCTTTCTCTTATGTATTCATGAAAGGTTAATGACTAGCCCAAAGGAGGCAACCACAAGTGACATACAAGGACAAGGATACATAACCCCTTGCCCCCACTGAGTGTAGGGAAAGGGTGAGCCAAAAAAATTAACGAGATGTATGATAGGGTGAAAATAAATAGAAATTAGAGGAATTAGATGCCCCCACATAGGGAAGCATACCAAACTCTTGAAAATTGTTAGATTTTTTTACTCAAAGGATTACATTCATTAGTGGAGTGACCATGAACTCTATGATATGCACAAAATGAAGTCTTGGAATAACATTTCTTTCGAGTTCTAGGAGGGAGGGTGATCAAGTGATATTGGAGGAGTCTTGACAAGATACCCTCTTGATCAATGGGAGAGGGTGGTCTTGTGGTTAGTGTCAAAAATACATTTTACTTAGTAGTAGATGTCATACTTATGCAAGACTCTTTAGATTGGGAGATTTTTTTCTTCCCATTATAGAAAGGTATAAAATCTAACGAATTCAAATCATGAACATTTTATGAGATGACATTGACATTGAGCGAAGGTGTAGTTAAAGGATAATGTTTAATACCACTAGTTTGTAAGGATGATGTAGCAATGTGTTTTGTGAGATTATTGATGTTGAGTGAAGGTTTGGACAAAGGACAATAACCAGGACCATGGGTTGTTTGTTGTGTGGTAGGGTCAATAGGGTTGTAGATACCTTGTTCGTGAGAACCACATCCTTTTCCACTATATCCAGGTTATTTCATGACCTCATAACCTTTTCCATAAAGATCATACTCCTTTGTGTGTGGGAGGTAATGAGGAGCACTAGGTGGATTGGGTAAAGGTAAGGAGGGTAGGGTTGGTTGCGATGGTTGCAGATTATTTCTAGTGTTATATGTATGAGCAACAGTATTATAACACAGTTGCTGCGACACATTAGTTTGAGGTGGGTAGAGGGCGAATTCAAGTTTATGTTGAGGTTGTTGTTTGTGTGAAGGTGGATAAAGAGTAAACTTGGGTTTAGGAAAAGGTTTATGTGATGGTGGATAAAGGATGAGTTGAGGCTGAATAATGTTAACATCCCTTAACAAATGAGAGTCTTTATTGTCTTTGAAGGGTATGTAAAGCTAAACAATGAACTAGAAACGAATGCAAAGCTAAACAAAAATGAACTAGAAACGAATGCAAAGCTAAAAAAAAATGAATGAAACTTGAAGTGTACAATTGAAAGCTTGAAGGAGACTAGAAATTTCTTTTGAAATATTGTTGATGTTGATTTTCAGGCCTAGAGGGACTCATTCGCCATTCTGGGCAAATTAGTCCTAGTTTTGTCGAACTGAGCCGAAACCTATTTCTAGAAAATGGGTACTCAATAATGTAGAAAACTAAAAATTGACCTTGGAGTGGGAATCATTCACCACACATAGTAAATGATTCCACTTTTGAATTTTTGATTATTCAAAGGTGGATTCTGAAGCTTCCGATCTGCACTTTGACTTCCTACAGGTGTCCACTTCTGAAACTCTAATTTACGGGCCTAAAAATGAGTTTTTATTGATAATTTGACTTTTTGAATGAAGAAAATACTTGAGAAACCTTGCAACTTGATCTTCAATTATTTCCAAGCTTCCAAGGGACCTAAATCTGCAAATGCACAAGAAGAGAAGAAGAAATGGTGAATGCCAGGGCATGGGGGTTTGCCTTGGTCAAACCCTGTTTAGGTGGGTAAAAGAGCAAAGTTGTGTCACACTCTCAGCCAACTTATAAGAACAGATGAATTCAAGTATTTCTAACTAAAAAATAATTTTGGTCAAAAATATGATCTAGTAAGATTCATTCTAGCTAATTTAGATACTTCCACAACCTTTTCAACTAAAATTGTTGGCTAAAAATACATGTAACACCACTTTGAGTCCAATTTACCAAAAAAATAAAATTATTTGAAAAAATTGAAGTTTTGATAAATCCTACTAATGTAAATAACATTTTTTAAAAAATATAAAAATACCCTTATTAGATTCATAAGTGTAGTTTCCAAAAATATATTTATTTTAATAGTTTAATTATTATTTATATTTTATATTTTATTTTTACTAAAAGTAGGTTATCAACATAAAATATTAGATTCATTACCATGCCAAGGAAAAATACTAAAACTTATTAAAAAAATTTGAAAAAAATATGATGCACTATTTATAAAAGAATCTATTTCAAGATGGTATATTTTGTTTTCCATTTTATATAAATATTTAATATGAAAGTTGACGTCCCATGGAAAAAACTCTTTTTTGATTCACACACATTTTAATATTTATTTAAAAATATATATTTATCAAAATTGGAAAAATATATCCATGCACTAAAGCTTCAAGTTATAAATACACACAAAAAACTTGAAAGAAAAAAAAAATTACTATAAAAATATTAATGTCTCATGCAAGTTCACTTTTCAGCATTTTATCAGCAACTAAATTATAGTGTTAATTTATTAAACACTAGTTTAAAATAATTTTTTATTTTTTTTATAAAAATACAAACATAAAATATATATTTTACTAGTTTACATCATTTTAAAATTCAAAACATATATGCCACTTTTTAGTTATTCAAGTTTAAGCATTGGATCAGTGTTGGCCATTTTCTTTATAAAGTATGACACAACTTTGTGCTTTTACCCAGGTAATTAAACCAAAATAATGAAAGAATACAATGAAACATGCAATAATGAAATACATTACCTTTCCATGATGTTGATCTTGGATTTCTGCAGCAATGGAGGAAGATTCAACCCTTGAATGTCTTTAGGAAATTTCTAGATGTCTTGCAATGATAAAACCCTAAGTTTCTTGACTTGAGATGAAAGATTGGTAGATGAATAATGAAGAATGGAAGTGAATTGAGTTAATGGATGTAAAAATGAGTTTAGAGAGGTGCTTTTATAGGAAATTCACTTATTTTACCTGTTAATACGTCATCACAGGCTGACATGAAGCAATATTAAACTCAAATTTCACTTTTTTTCCTGCTCAAAGCTCAAAATTGAGCCAAATGGGACTCATTCGTCACACATGGTTAATGGATCCCACCTAGATGGGATTGATTTTCCATGCATGGCAAATGGGTCCCATAGGGGCCAATTTGATAGCTCAGATGCCAAGAGTTAAGGAAATAAGGTTTAAAATGCAACCTTGTCGAGTATTTGATTAATTTAGGCCTCAGGATGCACAATGTGGGTTAATATGGGATTATTAGTGATGATGTAAATGTCAAATAGGGCTTGGGACACATAAATCAATGTGAAAGTGTGATTAAATACACTTTACAACATGAAAATGAGGTCCACATAGCCTAGAAAGGAATAAGAACCAATGTGAATGTGCAAGACACATTACAACACTAGCCTAGAAAGGAATCAAAAAAAATCAGAGTTAGGCAACATGACATACAAATTTAAATAAGTTATCTATATTATTTAAAAAATATGTAAAAATAGAATCTGTAGCAAATTGAATTTAGTTTCTAAACTACTAGGTTTTTTTTTTTAAATCTATTTGGTAAAAATTTAAATTTCAATGCAGTAGTTCTTAAATTTCGGGGGAAAATAAGAAGTAGGTGTCTTTCTAACCACCCTAACCACAATAAAATGATAATATTTTTTTATAATATTTTAGATATAAGTAGAGGAATCATGTCCCGATGTGATGCATATTTTTTTGTAATTTTTTTCCAAGTAAAAAATTAATTATGAATTTTTTATTATAAATTTTAAAAAATATAAAAGCCCATATGTCTGACCACCTTAACTTGGTCAAAACTTAATAAATTTCATTTTTTTTTAATCCTATATTATGCAAAGCATAGAATGTGATGCATGTTTCAGATTCAAAAATGTGATACTGTTTGAAAGCTATAGATGTTTTTCAATCAATCTATCATTTAGGACTTTGGTCATAATTCAAATAGAAAATAAATAATAATTTTTTATTAAATTCAAAGGAAAGAATAATTTATATTGGTGGAAAGTTGAGAATCTTCTTTAAGAACCCTTTCTGTTTCATCAATTTTGGGTAAAAAAAAAGTCGTCAACCACATGGGCCATCATATCAGTTACATATTGCCACTTTTTGACCCATCATGATCCTGCACATACCTTGATCACATGTCAAGCAAAGGGTATTTTTTCTATGGTGTAGTTTGCATTGCATTTTAGGTGTAAACTTGCATTTGGAATTCATTTTAAATATGGAAATTCAAGAAAAATTACATAATGTTAGACTAATTTTGCATAGTGTTTGCATATTAGTGTACTTGCCATCATTCATATTCAAAAATTGGATGAAAATTGCATTTAAAAAAGTGTTATATATTTCATATTTTTTCCTTCATTGCACTTGCATTTGAATATTAAAATCTAGAAATTTGTCATAGAACTTACAGTTTGAGATCTAAAACAAAAAACACATCTAATCACATTGAAATTGTATTTTTCAAACTTAAAAAACCCTATGCTAGGAACCATTTGCCATAGAGTGAATGAGTCCCTATTAGGGTTACACAAGCAGTAAATTTTCACATTTCCTAAGCTTCAATTTCAGATTTAGAATCTATCAATAAAGCATACCAGGGACCATTCACAATTGGGAAAATGAGTGCTTGGAGGCCTACAAAAATCAACTTTTTTTGAGCTTTTTGGTGATTTTTTGTACTTCCTAGGATTATTGATAACCTATAGTACTAGTCTAGAAAGTTTCAAGAAGTTTTGTTTTATGCATCTAGGTCAAAATCATCCATTTAGTGTAGTCATTTTTGAATCATTCCAAAATAATTTGAGTAGAAAAAGTCATCATATATGAAAATGTTTACATTTCTGAAACTTTGATTAATATGGATAAAATTACTTTACACTTTTGCATACACAATGTTTAAATTCATGAACCTTTGCATAAGTTTGATAAAAGTGCTTTTCATTTTTGGATACACATTGTTTGCATTTTTGAAGCTTTGCATAAATCAAGGATAAAAGTACTTTTTATATTTGGATATACATTGTTTACATTCTTGAAGCATTACATAAGATGGTTAGAAGTACATTTTTCATTTTTGGTCAAACAATGTTAGTATAATATCTTTCTAAGAATTCCAAGAAAAAATTCATCCCTCACACTTAAGAGAATGCTTTAGTGAAAGAGAATACAATGGTGGATAATCATGACAATCAAATTTGGTCTTCTCCCAATATCTCTCCTAGTTGTGAGGAAGATATTTTGGTGTTAGAAGATCAAACCAGTGAGAATTAGGAGAGTCCTATTTGTCTCTCTTCCCCTAGGGGAAACATTGTTGAACAAGATAGTTCCATCATTGATAAGTAAGAAAATCCAACCATTAATAACTCCCTTACATGTGATGAAGTAATTTTAGAAGAAACAACATTTGAATTTCTTGAACATCTAGTTCATAGTTCTCCTAAAAACTCTCCTACTAGGGAAGATATCACAGTGCAAGAAAATAATAACATTGAAATATTTATTTCAAACAATGGTGATGAAGATGATGAAGTGACATTAGACTCCCATTAACTAAGAGATCATGAAGATAAGGGTAAGTATTTTTAGGTTATGAACATTAGGACTCCCTTGAGTCCTCTAATTCTTAGACCTCCTAAAAATCCTTTAATTATTGGACCACCTAAGCCTCAACTTTTCATTTATCCACCCTCACAACAACCACAAGTTGAAAGTTGTATCATAGAAAAATGGACCTTTTGCTTGATATGCATTACTTCATGATTAAATAGACTTAACAAGGTCCTAATCTAGTGTTGTGAAGTATTTTATGCATCCGCACTAGGTCTTAAACCCTTGCAAACAAAATAAAATAAATTTAATGAAGTCTTGTGAAGGTGTTGTGAAGTGTTGCAATACATTTCTACACTCTTCTAGACTCTTTTTATTATAATTCATTCAAATATTCCTTTCTATTCATTATTGAGTCCTATTTTGAAGTGTTGTAAAGTATTATAACAAGTTTTCATGCTCTTCTAGGAACAATCTCCTTATTTACACCTTTCTTATGACTTATTTGACCCCTTTATGCCCTCACATGTCTTATTTAATTGTATTTTTACATATAAACCTGACAAACAATATTAAATGAAACTTAATTCCCAACACCCACTTTTGAGTCCAAGGTGGGATGCATTCACCATGGGTGGCCAATGAGTCCTTCTTGGCTCTAATTTCAAAATATTTTAAATTCCTTTCAAGTTTTTATTTAAAACTCACTTGATGTCAACCTGTGATGAGATATGAATGGATACTAAGGCACACTTGTCTATAAATAAGTATTTTTATCCTCATTTTACATCCATCATACAATCCAACATCACCTACATCTCATATCTCATTCACACATCTTCCATCTTCTATCTTCTTCCATCTTCTTTTATCCATTCGTCAACCTTCTATCAAGCAACTTAGGTTTCAAGGCATTTAAAGATCAATTTTTAGACTTTCAAGGGAAAATTGTACATGTTATGTTGCAGAATTTCAATATCAATAATTATGGAAAGGTAATCAATTCCATGTTATATGTTTCATTCATTTCTTACATCATTTTTGTTTAATTACCTAAACAAGGTTTAACCAAGGAAAACCCCCATGCCTTGATAATCAACAATTTCTCTTTCTTTATTTTTTTGTATGTAGATTTAGGTCCTTTGGAACCTTGAGAATTATTGGAGATCAAGTTTCAAATTCATTCAAGTCTTCTTCTCTTCATTCGAGTCAACACATCAATAAAAATTCATTGTCAGACCCAGATTCGAGAATTTAAGAAGCAAAGACTTGTAGGAGACAAAAGTGCAAATCTAACTCCACATAATCTTCCTCTGATTTTCTAGATTCCTGTAGGTGGAATTATTCACCACCCATGGTGAATGAGTACCATCTATTGGCTTGAAAAATGATTTTCCCAGATTTCATCTCTCAGCAGTCAGAAACAAGTTTCTGAAAGATTTTACTAGAAGTAGGACTGATTTGCCATGCATGGCGAATGAGTCCTAGTGGCCATTAACAAAAGTTTCGAAGACATTCTAGAATATTCCAGTGACATCATTCTACCTCCAGGTGCACTTTGTTCAGCATTTTACATTTTTGTTTTCATTTGCTTAAGTTTCTACTTCATATTTGCATTGAACACTGTGTTTTCCAGTACTTTTGCATTAGATCAATTTACATTCTTTAGTCTGCATTTTCATTAAGTTTCTAGCATTAAAACACATATATGCACACTCCACATTCACTTCCCCATCCATTCATACATTAGTCTTGAATGAAAAATTGAGTGATTTCGACACACACACATAAATATCTCTCCTTCTAGGTGAAATACCCTACGAGGAACTAAGAAGGGTTTGGCAACCAAAATCCTTCATTTCATTTTGGTGAACCTATAGTTTGAATCTCTTCTTTTCTGATTTTGGAGTCCATTAGTTCATCCTAGATTAGCTTACATTGCATTTTGCATTAGTTAGCTTGCCTTCTAGGGTTTCATTTTTGCATGTGTAAAAAGTGCATTTAGGTTGCATCTATAGCATCTAAATTCATTTACATTTTCTAAAATTCTACATTTTAAATTTAGTTTTGCATAGTGGCTCTTAGAATTCATAAAAATCAGTATAAAATTTGTGAAATTTTTGAAAAAGGTCCATACTGGGTCTCATTCACCACCTTGGGCGAATCAGTCTCTTCTGACCCCTGAAACAACACTTTACAGATCTTAGATATTGGTTTATAGATTTCTGATTGGTGCCTTAACCTATATATATCAGTCAATTACCTTTCTATAGTATGCATTTTGTTAAATTTAGCTTTAATTAGCTCATTTCATGCATGGTTTCATTTCACTTTTTGCATGAGCACTACATTTCATTTTCAGATTCTTCCATTGTCAACACATAAATTTCATATTCTTCAAAACTGAACATTGCATTGCATTGTACTTTCTTTCATTTTAATATGTTTTCTTTCACAAGATGTGCTCTTGATTTGATTCAACATGGATTTAACATGCATAATACTCCATTTTATGAGTTTCCTTTTGAGTACCATAATAGGAGCTTTAAGAAACAATCCATTAATGCAATTTTTAATCTTACATTCCCATTGGTGAGAATGGTAATGTTGACAATCATAACACACATACTTGTTCTTCTTCCAATGCCTCTCTTATTTGTGACGAAGGTATTGAGATGCAAGAAGTCACAAGCCTTGAAATTCTTGATTGCTCATTTCCTTATTCCCCTTTGGATAATCTTACACAATACAAGCATGAAATCATCGACACATTCCTAAACATCACCTTACCTAATCTTCATAATCATGACAATCAATCTTTTCCATATCCTAATATCCCTCCTCAATGTAAAGAGAAAATTTTGGTGTTAGAAGATATACCTATCATAAACCATGGTATTCCCTTCCCTAATGTCCCTAGCTCTCTTTGTAGGGTAGATAATATGGAACAAGAGAATGAAACCTTAATGACAATGGGCATTCAATTAACACCCTCTTCTCATACTCCCATTATTGATCATTCCCCTATTAGTGATGACATTATTTTGGAAGAACCAAGCCCTCTTTTTCAAACACATATGAATTGTTGTTCTCCTCATAACTCTCCTCCTAGGGATAATATTATGGCATTGGATTATGACAAAAAGGTGGTTCTTGATTGTCCTTATATTGAGATACATTACAACAAGCCTGTTATGGATATGCAAGTGTCCATTTGATCCCCTTTGATCAATGAATCCCATACATATCTCGTATGGCGTTCTAACCATCCTCTCATCCTTTACCCATCTTCATTCAACCTCAATAATCTCACATGATCCTTTCAAATTAATAGTCTTGAACATCAAAACACTCACACTGTCATCTTGTAACACACTCATGATTTGAATTCATTAGATTTTGTATCCTCCTATAATGAAGAAGACAAAATCTTGAAATCTATACAGTCTTGCATAGGTATGACATCTAAGCAAGATATATCTCCGACTCCAATTACACAACCATTTTCTCCTCTTGATCAAGAAGGTATCTTGTCAAGAATTCTTCACGATAATTTGATCACCCTCCCTCCTAGAACTCAAATGAAATATTATTCTAAGACTTCATTTTGCGTCTATCATAGAATTCATGGTCACTCCACTAATGAATTCAAGGATTTGAGTTGTAAAATTCAACATTTTTAGGTGTTTGGTATACTTCCCTATGTGGGGGCATCTAATTCCTTTAATTTCTATATATTTTCACTCTAGCATACATCTCATTAAAATTTTTGGCTCACCTTTGTTCCACACTAAGTGGGGGCAATGGGTTTGGTAGCCTTGTCCTCCTATGTCACTTGTCGTTGCCTTTTTTGGGTAGTCATTAAGATATCATAAATACATAAGAGCAAGCTTGGGATGTGGACATCATGCCTTAAGTTTGCTCGCATATGACATACTTCCCTTTCTTCAAGACGTAGCTTTTCATAAACATATGACTTGGCATAGGGCTTTCTAGATAAGCTCTTGTGTTTTCTTTCTTCTCTTCATGTACTTTAAAGCAATTGATCACAGTACGGGTGCTCACAACTACTTTAAAGTGGGGGCATACATCACCACTCACATTTCATTTTCTTCTTGTGACATGCTCTCTTGGATGCATTAGGTACAATGCTATTCAGGATGAGACCATGCACTTGTCCTCTCTTGGAAACAAGATGAGACCTTTTTCACTTTTTCCTCTCTTGGAGACATTGAACATAATGTTACCTAAGAAGAGACATTGCACAAATTTAAACAAAATCCCTTTGAACATCTTTTACATTATGACATTTTTATTTTTTTACATATCATTTACATTTTAAATTTTTACCACCTTGCATAACACAACTTGCATGACTATGGTACTTTGTCTTTGTCTTTTTGTTCATTAGCATTTGTCTTTGTGATGCCTTGTTAAAGTTATCAATGGGTATAGCTTTAACATGGCTGAGTGGGAAGCCCAACTAGTGGCATAACTTCTCCCCATAGCCACATTTTTTTGTTTGTGAGTGCATACCAACTAGCATATGTTTCTCACCTTTTTCTTTTTGGGCCTTCTCACCTCGCAGATAACCTGAAGTTCCCTGGCCCCAGAGTGACTACATCTTTTTCATCTTTTCCTTCTTTCCATCTTGCCTTTGTATCATTTCATATCTTGTGGGATTAACATACACATGGATCTCTCTTGAATGTCTACTTTAGTGTGAGTTTGAGGCAGGTTCATCCTCTCACTAAAGTGGGGGTTAAATGTGCCATAGAAAAATGGACCCTTTGCTTGATATGGATTACTTCACAATTAAATAGAATTAACAAGGTATTAATCTAGTGTTGTGAAGTATTTTATGCATCCACACTAGGTCTTATACCCCTACAAACTAAACAAAATACATTTAATGATGTCTTGTGAAGGTGTTGTGAAGTGTTGTAGTACATTTCTACACTCTTCTAGACTCTTTTTATTATAATTCATTCAAATATTCCTTTCTATTCATTATTAAGTCCTATTTTGAATTGTTGTAAAGTCTTATAACAAGTTTTCATGCTCTTCTAGGCACAATCTCCTTATTTACACCTTTCTTGTGACTTATTTGACCCCTTTATGCCCTCACGTGTCTTATTTAAGTGTATTTTTACATATAAACTTGACAAACAATATTAAATGAAACTTAATTCTTGACACCTACTTTTGAGTCCAAGGTGGGACCCATTTGGCATGGGTGGCGAATGAGTCCTTCTTCACTCTAATTTCAAAATATTTTAAAATAATTTTGGGTTTTTATTTAAAAATCACTTGATGTCAGCCTGTGATGAGGTATGAACAGATACTAAGGTACACTTGTCTATAAATAAGTATTTTTATCCTCATTTTACATCCATCATACAATCTAACATATCCCAAATCTCATATCTCATACACACATCTTCCATCTTCTATATTCTTCCATCTTCTTCTATCCATTCATCAACCTTCTATCAAGCAACTTAGGTTTCAAGGAATTTAAAGATCAATTTTTAGACTTTAAAGGGAAGATTCTACATGTTATGTTGTAGAATTTCAATATCAATCATCAAAGCAAGGTAATCAATTCCGTGTTACATTTTTTATTCATTTATTACATCATTGTGGTTTAATTACCTAAACAGGGTTTGACTAAGGCAAACCCCCATACCTTAACAATCAAAAATTTCTCTTTCTTGATTTGTTTGTATGCAGATTTAGGTCCTTTGGAAGCTTGATAATCATTGGAGATCAAGTTGAAAATTCATTCAAGTCTTCTTCTCTTCATTCAAGTCAACACATCAACAAAAAGTCTTTTTTAGACCCGAATCCAAGAATTTTAGAAGCAGAGACCTGAAGGAGACATAAGTGCAAATCTAATTCCATAGAATCTTCCTCTAATTTTCCAGATTCCTATAGGTGGACTGATTCGACACCCATGGCAAATGAGTCTCATTTGTAGGCCTAAAAATTGTTTTTCATAGATTTCATCTCTCAGCAGTCAGAAACAGGTTTTCGAAAGATTTTACCAGAAGTAGGACTGATTCGCCATACATAGCGAATGAGTCCCAATGGCCATTAACAAAAGTTTCCAAGACATTCCAGAATATTCTAGTGACATCATTCTACGTCCAGGTACACTTTGTTCAATCTTTTACATTTTTGTTTTCATTTGCTTAAGTTTCTACTTCATATTTGCATTCAACACTATGTTTTCCAACACTTTTGCATTAGATCAATTTACATTCTTTAGTCTATATTTTCATTAATTTTCCAACATTAAAACACATATAAACACACTCCACATTCACTTTCCCATCCATTCATACATTAGTCTTGAATGAAACATTGAGAGATTTTGGCACACACACATAATTCTCTCTCCTTCTAGGTGAAATACCCTAGGAGGAGCTAAGAAGGATTTGGAAGCCAAAATATTTCATTTCAAAAACAATCCAGACCTTATCTTAGAACCACCTAAAATTTCTAATTTTTTCTACCCGATTTCCATTTGTTGGAGGTTCAATCTTATTATCTAATACTTTTCTTTGATTTTTTCAAGATAGAATATTTAGCTTTAGAATTTTCAAACATAATTATCGGCCTACCTACATATGCATAACTATATATATTCCTAGATATATAATATGAAGGAACATATCTTAGTTTCTTAAAAAAAACCAATTGTTTTGTATTTTTAAATAATCCATTATTTGTTTGTTGACCTGTTCTACCATCAAAATGGTATTCGTAATGTTTGTTTGATATATCATTTTTATTGTAAAGTAACTATTTATTTTAAGGATCAAACCCTATGGAGGGTTGAACCCCCATGGATCATATTCCCTTTGGGTTGTGGCCTCATGGGGTTGCACCCTTCCCAAATATTGGGGTGACTTGTACAGGTCATCCCCCTCTCGACTGGGGGAGGTCACCCTCTTTTAGATAAATTTTTAATTAACTTTATGAATTATATTATATATTTATAATATGCATTATATAATTATTTTAAATACCTTTATTTAAACTTTTATATATTTCATTTATATTTTATATAATATATTGAATTATTTTATTATAATGATATATTAATTTTTCAAAAAAAAATTATATATATTATCAATGTTTTATATCTCTATATATGTATTAAATATATTAATTTTTTATATGTGAATATCTATAAGAAGTTGTATTGTTTTGTTTTTAAGAAAAATAAAAGCATATTTGATTTACATTAATAAGGAGATTAGCCAAATAAATTTAATAGTTTTCTTTCTTAATTAGAAATGAATTTTTTTATGACCTTTAAAGCTAGATAAATTACCCTCAAATCACTTAATTCAACATCATTAATATATATTTGTTTTCCTACTAAAAAAATAGTTTATATTTTCCTTCTTTATGTACACAATGGAGTAACTATGAAAAAATACACAACTATCTTCCCCTTTATGGATTTACACAACTTAATATGGTACAATATATATTCAATTTACACTATTAAAACCTATACACATTTCACCCATGAAGTCAACTCAAAAATCAAGATTAACATAAACCTTCCCTCCTGAGCCATAACTTGGTGAGTCCCTATAGTGATGGAAATTGCATGCCCTTGGAAATGGAACAATTTCACCTAATTTTAGAATAATTAATGATAATTGGACTTGATATCACCTTGATCTAGTGTTGTGATGAGTTTCACACATCCACATTAGGTTTTGGGCCCTTTTAAAGCTAAATAAACACAACTTTTCCTTAACTTAGTGTTGTAAAGTGTACTTATTTACACCTTCACATTAAATTTAAGAGGCTTTTAAACTAAGTGGAACTAATCTAATGTTGTAATGTTTTTTACAAATTCACATGGGATTTAGGGCCCTTTTGAGCTAAATAGACCTAATTTTTCCTTAATTCAATGTTGTAAAGTATATTTATTTACACTTTCACATTGAGTTTTCGGCCCTATTGCATTTATGACCTTTATATTATTAATAGGACCCTATGGCTCTATATTATTCATCACAAGGAATATTTTAACCAAAATCTCGACATAGACCTTAAATAAGCTTAATTTCTCATCTCCCTGACACTCTAGCAATCAAAATAGGCTATGTGGGCCCCATACACCACCTTGGGCATATGGGTCCCATCCAAGTGGGACCCATATGCCACAGGTGGTGTATGAGTCCCATTTGGCCTATTTTTAAGGATTTAAGCTAGAAAAAAGGGTTTTAAATTCAAATTTCCTCTATGCCAACCATTGGGATCTGATAAACGGTCATTTGGATGGATTTCCTATATAAAAAAAGATTTCAAATCCTTATTTCACTAAGCAATACTAAGCCTTTATGATATCAATTCAAGCACTCAAGAGTTAAGCATTCCAAGACTTTACAAGATTGAATCGAGAGAGCATGTTCAAGATATTTTCTAAGCCATTCAAGGGCATATTCCTCATCAATTGTTGGAGCAATTCAAGATCCATCATCATTTAAAAGATTATCAAGCATCAAGCATGTTGTTGAGCTTGTGTTGTGATGTAGCATTGAACATCTAAGATCAAGCATTGTTCTACACCTATTGTAAAGATCAAGATCTACATCCTTCATGGCCATTTCATGTTGAGTTTTAGATTTACAAGTCATCATTTACAAGGTATCATTGCCCATGATTCATGTTTCATTCCTTCATTTCGTTATCTCATCTTTTGGTTTGATTACCTACAAGGGGTTTGACCAAGGAAAACCCCTATTCCCTAACAATCAACTCTCTCTCTCTCTCTCTCTCTCTCTCTCTCTCTCTCTCTCTCTCTCTCTCTCTTTGAGTGTGTTACATGATTTGCTTCCAGCTAAATTAGGTAACTCATTATTGTGTTTGCATTTAAACATTAAAAGATACATCATTTTCTGCTAAATTTCATTCATGTGCATAAAGGAGATTGTCAAATAGATTGCATTATTCTAGTTTTGCAGTTGCATACAATAAGAAAGAGAACCAAGCCTCCTTGCAAAACACTTATGCATTAATATATTAAAATATCTTAGTTGTGTTAAGTTAAGCTGAAATTTTGATGAAATTGTGTGTTAAGACAATAGTATAGGCCTAAGAAATAACATTTGGGTGCATCACCATAGGGGTTTAGTTTTCTTATCATGTTTCTTTCTATAAGTGATATCAAGTTTCCACAATCCATAATGATATTGGAGTGATTTCTAGATTCGATTGTGTGTGAATTTTTTGCATCAACGTTTCGGATCACACTCTGTGATCCATCATCAAGATGAGAATGAATTTTTTCTCTTGTTGCTCTCAGCTCTCATCCTGATGATGGATCACGGAGTGTGATCCGAAACGTTGATGCAAAAAATTCACACACAATCGAATCCAGAAATCACTCCAATATGTTTCTTTCTCCCCCTTTTCCCGATGAAAGATAGACTAGGTGACACCAAAAAGGGTAATCAACCCATAATTTGGAGGTCTACTTTCATAATAGGATACCCATAGCCTGAAAGTAGTCCCATGTTAGTCCAAATTTGTTGAGTTCTTTCACAACTTGGTAGAGGGGTGCAAATTTGGATGGTTAACATTTTTGGCATGCTTGGTGGGAGTATTTGAACTATTTTAGTTCAAAAATTTTCCTCACAATGCTACTATTTGATGTGTACAACAGCTGTTTCTTCCTTTGGAGGAAAGTTCTTTACACATCTGGCAACTCCGAGTGCAATTTTTTTGGTTTCAACAATTCAAATGTTGATATGTTTTAGGTTTTTTAAAGAAATATGATTTGATGAAAATAAATGTCAAGTTTTCATGGGGGTATGTGCAGGATCATCATGGAAAAAATAGGCCCTTAAGTAGGAAAAAAATTAGAAAAATTAGAGAACTTGATGTAAAAATTTGAATAAGTTATCTATATTATTTCAAAAATATTTTTACAAGAATAGAATCTATAGAAAATAGAATATAGTTTCCAAACTACTAGGCTTATTTAAAAATCTAAAAAATATATTTGGTGAAAATTTGAAATTTCAATGGAGTAGTACTTGAATTTCAAGGAAAAAATAAGTAGGTGTCTGTCTGACCACCCTAACCACTATAAAATGATACTATTTTTTTATAGGATTTTAGATATAAGTAGAGGACTCCTGTTTGGATGTGATGCATCTTTTTAAAAAAAAAATTTCCAAGTAAATAATTAATTATGATTTTTTTATTACAACTTTTAAAAAATATAAAAACTCGTATGTCTAACCACCTTAACTTGATCAAAACTTCATGAAATTCAAATTTTATTTTTTTAATCCTATAGTATGTGAAGCATAGAATGTGACACATGTTTTGGATTCAAAAAATTTGATACCATTTGAAATCAATAGATGTTTTTATATCAGCCTATTAGTTAGGACTTTAGTTGTAATTCTTAATAGAAAGTGAATAATAATGATT
This sequence comes from Sequoia sempervirens, assembly GCA_007258455.2. NCBI lineage: Eukaryota > Viridiplantae > Streptophyta > Pinopsida > Cupressales > Cupressaceae > Sequoia > Sequoia sempervirens. The sequence continues at coordinate 318,675,422 of VDFB02373365.1, forward strand.
TATTAAATTCAAAGTAAAGCATAATTTATGTTGGTGGAAATTTAAGAATCTCCTTTAAAAACCCTTTTCGTGTCATCAATTTTGGGTAAAAATAAATTCGTCAGCCACATAACCTACAAATACTCATCATATCACCACTTTTTGGCTCATCATGATCTTGCACATACCCATGGAAAACATTAGTATTCACCCCCATATCATGAAAATGTTGTCTCGATGCCTTATTGTCAGTCATATCAAACTCATGGTACAACTGGTTTTATTCTTAATCCCATTACATCACAAAGAAATTAGTTAGTCCAATATTCTTACCACCCACCCACCCTTGCTTAGTTTGCACATCAGCCTGTATATTTCCAACAACAGTCTCAACAAGATCATCATAGTGTCAACCAACATGCTTATTCACATGCCCAATCTTAGAGGTTTTTAACAACATGAGTATCAAAGATATAATTTCTGATTTTCAAAGATAGATGCTAGAGATTCAACGATAGTAGGAGGTTGACATGCATCAGGAGGAGTTGGCTTACTAGGCATACATTCAACAATAGGAGATGGAGGTTCAAATAAGATGGCGTGAAGAACACATTGCAAGAGAGATAGTTGCTAAAGAGGAGAAAATGAAGTTTTTGTATGCTTAGGTGCAAAGTAATCGATCTTACTTAGATTATCAATGCCAACTAAGCTATGAAACCCAGTCATCCCCTTGCATTCATAGTTTCAGTCCAACATCTCTTGAATCATTGAATCATCCTATTAATGAAGAAGTTACCAAGTAAAAGTTTGCAAGATTTAGGAAAAGTAAGGATCTAGAATCCCCTAGTAAGTCTTCTCATTTTTAAATTCCAAGTTTCAGAGGATTCCATTCAATGCAAGAGAATGTAGTACCTATACAAAATCAATCCATCATCCCTCAAGAGCAGCCCATTGACCCAGATGACTTACTCCTCATGGAGAGGACCAACAAGGTAAACCCATTGCATTTAGTTGTAGCATGTTACTGACTACAGTAGAAAAATATCAAACAGGAGGAGGATGAGCTAATGGTAAAATAGATTGAAGGTATTCCTCAAGTGGAAGGCTCTTATGAGGTCAAACTTGAGAAACTAGACCTTAAAATTGAAAAGAAAGAATCAATAAATGATGTTGAGGAGCCTAGTCATTTAGGACAACAAATTTTAGAACCTAAGAAAGATGAGGATCCCCAAGTCATTGCTTATACAGCTGATGATTTTTCATGTATACAGGTGGATAGTCAAAAAGATTAGTTTTTTATCACAAAACTTGTAAGTGAAAAACAACATATAGATGCAAAAGAATATGATCTTTTCTTCCCTCAAGAGTGTTGTCCTGAAAAAAATAATAATCCTCTTATTATTAAAGGTACTCAGCAAAATGATGAGGATTTTTTTTGGGATGAATTGGAGGATTTTCATTTCAAGCTTGGATAATAAACAATCTTCTAATGAAGTGCATCTGGTAAATATCAGCATGTCAAGTGAAATAGAGTAGAAACATTTGTTCAACTTTATGGGGTGGATGAAATAGAAATTTCATCCTTGACATCTGAGCCAACTCATTTAATTGAGGTTATCCAGGATAGATAAACAACAGATTTCCAAAAAGAAATTAGCATTAAGAGCAAAGGGTTTACCCTTGCCAGAGGATTCCCAATTAAGGATCTAATCAACAAAATGCAAAGGAGAGCAGAATATGCCATTGTTCCAAAAAAGGATGATGCAATTACAACTTTGGAATAGCAAGATCAATTCACTTATTCAATTGCAAACACCAGTATTTGTGATCAATTTGAAATGCTAAGTGAGTTTGTCCTTGTCTTTCTTAGTGTTCTACAACAAGTGTGGGCATATTCTCCTATTTTTCATGTTTTATATGCAAGTAATCAACTTGTAATTCATCCTTTCTTGGTTAGGAGGGGTAGCTATTTCAGTCATCCTATTAATGGGTTTGTTTGACCAGCTTCTTTGCTGGTTAGAGTTAGTGTAGCATAATTTTTAGTTCAATTGTAGTTTTCATTTCCCTAAGCGTTGTTCAATATAATTAGTTAGGTAGTATGCTTTGGTGTTCTGGTTTGTTTTGAATAAATATCTATGGTGTCATACACTAGTCTAATGAGTTTAAAACTTACAACATTATACAAGGTTGTTTTTAAGTTGTGTTAGCTTTTTCAATGACTTAGTACCCAATGGATAAGCTTCAGGTGCAATTGGTCAAGATGTTTAGTAGGAAAGCATTTAGTATATGTTGCCAAAAATGTTACCTAATTTTTCTTCCAGCTAAATCAGGTAACTTATTATTGTGTTTTCATTTAAACATTAAAAGATTCATCATTTTCTACTAAATTTTATTCATGTGCATAAAGGAGATTGTCAAATAGATTGTATTATTCTAGTTTTGCAATTGCATACAATAAGAAAGAGAACCAAGCCTCCTTGTAAAACAATTATGCATTAATATACTAAAATATCTAAGTTGTGTTAAGTTAAGTTGAGATTTTGATTAAATTGTGTATTAAAACAATAGTATAGGTATGAGAAATAACATTTGGGTGCATCACCATAGGGGTTTAGTTTTCTTTTCATGTTTCTTTCTACCCCTTTTCTTGATAAAATATAGATTAGGTGACACCAAAAGAGGATCCAACCCATTATCTAGAGGTCTACTTCCACAATAGGATACCCACAGCCTGAAAGTAGTCCCATGTTGCTCCAAATTTGTTGAGTTCCTTCACAACTTGGTATGGGTGAAAATTTGGATGGCTAATAGTGTGATTGTAGATCTAGGTGCTTTGAAGACTTGAAGATCCTTTGAATATTAGGTTGCAAGTTTAGAGAAACTCATCAAGTTGTTACAAAGTTTTCATCTACACAAAAAGTCACCTACAGGTTTGAAATCAGTAGTTTCAAATCAAAAAACAAAGTGGAACAAAAGAGAAAAGATTGGACAACAAGATCAGATCTTAACCTTTAGAAAAATCACACTGGGACTAGTACACTAGAAGTGGTGTATGAGTCCCACTACATATATTTTTTAGAATTTTTGCAAATCTGGAATCTATATTGCTAGAAACCAGTTTTAGACCAGAAACCCTAATCTAGGACTGATACGCTAGAAGTGGTGTAAGAGTCTCAGTATGTTCTAAATCAATCCTTTTTAGTAATTCAAATATTTTTCTAGGTCTTCACATCTTCCTAGGTGCACAATTCTAATTTCTTGCCTTTTTGTTCTATTTTGCATGCATTTCTAGGTCATACATTCAAGTTTCATGCATCACTAGGTTTTAGCATTAGATCTTTCATTTCATTATCTTTTCCAAGCCCCAGCTTGGTGGTGAACCACTCATTTAGCCTCAATTAGTCTCTAAACATACCCTAGGATACCCTATTGCAAGATCTCTTTCTCCTTTACATAATTGAGGTTGATATCTCTAGGGTTTCCTCAAATGAAACTTGAGGGAAATAGGTCTAGGTCCCTAAACACCTAGTTTTTGTTCCACCTCCAAAAGGGTGGAACACTATTTCCTTTGTTTTAGTCCCAAATAGTTTTCAACCTTGTACTAGCCCATTACCTGAAATAAAGATAATCAACAAATAACATTGCAACATTGGCCAATGGGCTCTCTCCAGCGAAACATAAGGTTGCAATTTTCAACCTACCCCCTAGATAGGGTCTCATAGCTCTTCTAAGACACATCCAACACTTGTCACATAGATTCCCCAACAATCTACACCACACAACATTCACATTTTTGAAATTTGCATATTACAACAATCTCATTCACATAATTTTATTCCATCACCTTATACACATAAATGATTATTTATGTGTAAATTTAGACAAGGTGGGTGATCATGTACCCAAAATAAAGCCACAATTACAATAAATGCCTCAAAGGATTCAGCATTTGTTTCCCTAGATTTCACAAACATAGAAAAAAATTTAAACATTCCTTACACATAAAAAAAAAATCTAATAAGAAGGTTAGATCCTACCATTAGGCTTGCTACCCAAATTTATGAAGACTCCTCAGTCCCTCTCTTCCATAATTTCTTTCTCTATCCTTCCTCTCTTCCTTCCTCCCCCTAGAATTTTCTTCTACTAAATGAAAACCCTCCAAGTAAATTAAGAACAATCCAAGAGTAAAAATCCCCTTCTCCACTCAAGGAGAAAGGATAAATAAAAAGGGGAAAAGAAACTACCTTTCCTTAACCACGTAAACTACCCAACCAACTTCAATTTTCGCTACCTTTCAAAGTGGGGTAATTAAAGTGGGTTCTAAACTCAAATAACAGTATTTTATAAGGTAAAACCCCTAATATATAAGTCTAACATGTAGGGAACTTTTTATACTATAAAAATGAAATTTAAACCATATAAAGAACCATATAATTATAAAAGAGATAAACACATTTAATGATAACTCAAAATATGAATTAAATAAACTCTCACATGTACATAATATGGCCATATAATACATAAAAAAAATCACAATAACATATTACATGACCATTTTTATCCATACAAGACAAGACAAGGTCGGTATTTCACAAGGATAAAAAAATGAAATTAGCTTTGTGAACCCCACCACCATTGTAAAAATTTACTTGTTCACTCAAAAAAGGTGTCAATACATCCTATGAATATGAGTAGCCAAAGCAACTATCATAAATAAGATAATGTAAATCAATAATGATCAACTAGGAAATCAAATCTAATAATCATCATAAGTAAACATTAACATATATAATGATCATATTCACAATATCTACTTACATAACTACCTAATGAAATCAAGTAATAACTTCAATTAAACAATCAGGAAACCCATCATCTAGATAATCAAAACAACTATAAGACTATAAGAAAAGAATATATGCATATGAAATAGTTGTCATCCATAAAGATCTTGTAACACATGAAAAATGTCTAAATTATGAGTCATGGTAACATCTTGTTCAAATGACAGACTACCACTCCCTTGTGCTTTCGAACTAAGTTTTTCTACCTCTTGATTCTTCCTCGGGCTATGATTTGGTAATCAAATTGTCTATTGTAGATTTTCCTCTAGATGTGTACATTGTTTTTTCTCCTAAGGTGAATGCTTTTGTTTCCCCTCAGTCTCCTGATGTGGGGGTGTTAGAGGGATCTCCTAGTTTGAAGGCTTTTGTTTGTTTCTGCTTTGGCTATAGGTGTTTCTCCATCATTTATTGAATATGAGTGGTCTAGAAAGGCAGGGTTGGGCTCTGTGCACCCACAGGTGCCTCTTCACCATGCTATTTCTACTCCAATGATTTCTCATGGGTGGGAAGTCTTAGATTTAATTATTTTTTCTCCAAGATGGCCCTAATTTGTAGATTCTACCATTTGTGGCCTTCTCTCTTAGATTTGCACCTTTGGATCTTGAAGCATTAGACACCTTTAGTGGAGGGTAAGATTGATATTTACCCTTCTTATAGATGTATTTTTTTAATTTTCTTTAATTCTTTTGAGGATAGACAGGATATCTTAGATCATGGTTTGTGGGCATGGGATTCTCATCCCTTTTCGATGAGCCCTTGGGTTCATTCCTTTAATCCCTTGAAGGAACCCATTGATGTCATGCCTATTTGGATGAGATTGCCTTATCTTCCCTTACACTTTTGGTATCCTCTACTTTTGAAGGTGTGACCAATAGATTAGTATGGGTTGGATACACTTGATCCATGAAGAATCAAAGCATATTCATGCCACTAAATTCCAATCCAATAGAGATCATTCAATTTATGCAAAGATAAAGAAGCCATTAAAAATACCATATTAAATCATGAAATCTTGATAGAACCTCTAATCTAAGACATTGAAACTTATCCTATTGTGGGAGTTGTGTCGTGTTGATGTGGAACGACAACCCTTTCCCAATCTTGTAGATAAATGAGCATGTTTCAATCACTTTTATTGAAGAAAACTAATGAAACCATTGTGAGATATGTGATGAAATATTATTTACATGCTAAACTAACATGATGCAAGATATTTAATCATAATTTATGCTAAGATGAACAAGATATGTGAGTGAAAAGCTAATATAAATGGATTTTTAAGCTAAAAGATTCAAATCATAATTAATAACCAAGCTACATGAATGAATCTATGTTACCATGGAAGCCAATAATGGAAGCTAAGATAATTAATGTCAGTAATTAAGCTAAAATGATAATAAAAAAGTGATAAATGAGTGTGAGTGTGGGGTGATCCCATAATAGTGGTTTACAATTTTTGGCCAAATTAGACACTGAAATTATCATTTTTAACTAAATCTTCACATTTGGGCACCTATAGCGGCTAAACCGTGTGGAATTTGAAGATGATGCAAACTAGAGTCTCGTCAAATTTTTTCTATAGATTCTTAAAAAAAAAAATTCAAAATTTTTGGAATCAGATTGCACTTCTCTTTCCATCTCCCATGAAAAATGGTTTTTTTTAGAAAACAACATTTTAAAAAAGTGATGCAAACTATATAAGGCATAACTTTTTTTCCATGAAGGATAAAATTCTAATTCTTTCAAATTTAGATTTTTAACTCTGATATCTAGTGCTTCCACTTGGTTAGATAGTTTTTTATTGAATATTTTTTTTAATCAAGGTTTGAAGTCAAACCAATTACAATTCAGACATAGTGGGACCGTATAATGCATAATTTTTTTTTGTATATATCAAAATTCTTTTTTTTTTGTTGGATCAAGGACGTAAATATTTGGTGCAATCATATCTTTTAATTTTTTTTTTATAATCTACTATTTTTCCACATGTGAAAAACATATACCTTCATTTTTTATGAAAACCTATGTTTAATAAAACTAAAAAAACAAATACATAAGAAAACCAAAACATATTGAAATTATATTCATTGGATAGCTCGTTCTAAGAAATAATTGATTCTAGTTGGGTGTGTGAAGACTCCTCCATTTTCATCCTCAACCCAATCTTCAAAGTGTAAAAATTTAGGTTTTTTTTGTGTTTTAGGCGTAGAATGAGGAATAAGGTGGGTTCGCTCAAACTAGGGTTTGCTTGAACCCTAGTTCAAATGAACCGCCCTCAATATGCATTTCCTTTTGTTATTGTGGGTGGGAAATGTGGGCCCAGTAATTAGTGTGTTCATTTGAACCCTAGTTCAGGCGAACCCCTTTTGGGTTTGGTCAAACTTGTAGGTTCATTCAAACCCCTAAAACCAATTTTTTGCCATGGGAATTTCTAGAATTTCATAACATGATTCTATAGCTTTCATTCTGTACTTCATTTTCTAACAAGTGTCTAAATTTGAATTTGTAGAAAATAGGATGAAAAGAGTCTCCAAGCTTCAATTAGTGCTTTGTTGACTCTGATGAATTGTTGACCACTTTTTGACACCAAAATCTTTGACAAATTTGCATACAAGACCTGCAAACACACATGCAAAGAGGGGGACTGGGGTTAAGGGTTAGAGTATAGGGGTTTTCCTTGGCCAAAACCCACTTTGGTAATCAAACCCTATGAGATGAAATGAAATGAGAAGAGAATGAAAAATAAACATGCAATGTCATAAACTTACCAAACCCTAGATGTGAAAATGTGAAGATGTGCAATGAAGTGCTCCAATGGATGACTTGATTATGCTTAGAGTGCTTGGATGCTTGAGAATGATTAAGTGAATGGATGAATTTCCTGAGTGAATGAGTGGGGTTTAAAATGAGAGGAAAAACCCTTATTTATACTTGATTTTTCATTTTTCCCAAAAATAAGACATCACAGGCTGACCTTAACAGTAAGAGAATAAAATCATGCGAAGAAATTAAAATTATTTTGATTTTTGTGCCCAGTGGGACTAAGTCACCCTAGGTGGCGAATTGGTCCCACTAGGGAAATTTCATAGGGTTTTGGAAATTAGAGTGCATTAAATAATGTTTAACAAGAACATCTTGAAAAATACACTTAAGTATATGTCTGGAAAGTGCATTAAGAGGTCATTTAAACATAAGAAAGGGTTGAATTAGTGATGACAAGTCTAGGAAAGTGTGAGATTTTTTTACAACTCTTTACAACACATTGAAATAAGACTTGGTAAGTGATAAAAGGGGTTACTTAAGTGAATTATAATGAAAGGGTCCTAGAAAAGTGTGAAAGTGGGTTGCAACACTTCACAACACCTTTGCAAGACATCCTAGAAGTCTTAATGATTCACAAGGGTCCAAGAACTAATGTGAATGTGTTGACCACATTGCAATATTAAATCTACGCAAAATCAAGACAAAATCCATAAGAGAGACTCAAGTGAGCACAAAAATGTCAACTATACATTTCTTGGCTACACAACTTAATCCATCTTTGGAGGCTCACAAAGTTTCAATTTAAAATTTTTCTCCTGGGACACTTCACAAAAAAATGGGACAGTTTGGAGCAGTCTAGGCATAAGAGTCCCAATACTACCTTCTTACTAGTTTTTAGAAGATTCTGACCAGTCACCTGGAGGTTGCAAATCCTACCCAGAAACCCTAGTTTGGGACTAAATCGCCCAACCTAGCATATGAGTCCTAGTGAGCATCAAATAGTGGAATTTTAGGATTTTGGAGCTTTTTTTTACCACATCTTTCTGACAGGTGCCCCTCTGTCCTTTCTCAATTCATTATTCTAATTTTCAATTTTATATCTTGAGTTGCATAGTTAAGTTTGCATATCATTTGCATCTTCTTCTTTTCAGGCCCTTACTTGGTATTGAACCCCCTTATTGTCTTTAATCACACCCATAGGACACCTTATCGCAGATCTATTTCCCTCATTTCCATCCCTTTATGGATATCTCTCAGGTTTTCTTGAATGAAACTTGAAGGAAATTGGTAGTTCTATCTCCCAAAACATAGAGTGCTAATTTTCTTCATTTCAATAATGCTCTTGATAGGTTCTTGAAAGTGGACATCGCTTCCAAGAACTTTACTCACATCTCTTACACTTAGATTTTGGTGGAGATTGGTTTGACTCAAGCATTAGTTGGTGATGTTATGCTTCAAGTTAATGGTTCAAGGTCTTGGTATCAGCTTGTGGATTATGAAGGAATCTCATTTCATTTTAGACATTTTTTTGCTACTGGACACTTGGCTCATGAATTTCCTCATGGTTGTTGTCTTATGTCTTCCTCCTCTTGTTGGAAGAATTCTCTCCTAGACCATCTAACCATGTATCCTGATGATGTTTCTCCTACTGATAGTGAATATTTGTCACCTTTTGGGCCTCCTTCCCCTTCTACTTAGATGAATAATCCTATTATTGAAGTTCTTGTCTCTCATGTGGCTCTTGATACTATGATTTTGGGCAAGATTATTTCTCATGTGGTTCTTTTTTTTCTAATATTGGACATGGTTGTTCCACATATGGTTCTTATTGCTCCATCTATTAGTCACTTTGAAGGGGCTTCTCCCCCTTCATATCTAAATGATTCAAATATGATTATTGATTCTTCTTGGAGATTTGTGCAATGTAGGAAGTGTTTTGTGTAAAAATAGGGTTCATCATGGTGAAATGATTCAAGATAATGAACCACTAATTTTTAATGCTATGAAACATGCAATTATGAGGGCCAAAAAATGTAAATAGCAATAAGAAACTAATCCTAAGTACTATAGCAACTATGAGGGGAGTTTTGAGAGCTTAAAATGGTTCATCTTGTCAAAAACTTGTTGTTTTTAGGCCACATAGGACTCATTCACCTTTAGTGGCGAATGGGTCCCCATTAGGGTTCCAAAAAATGACTTATGGGTTTTTTTCCTCTTAGTCTGCATTCCCAGATCCTAGATTTTCACTGCTTCGATCCCTACTGAGGACTCATTCACCTTTGGTGGAAAATTGGTCCTTTTAGGGTTTCAGAAAACATTTTTGGGTCTTGTACTTCAATTTCTACACTTCCAATTCCTAGGTTTTAAGCTCTGAAAAGTACAGAATAAATTCAATAGCCTTCCTTTTGTGTTCTTGCACTATGAATGAAAATTTTGCAATTAGATAGATTCAAATTTTCTCTCCACTTGATCTTCAACCTGTAAATCTAAAAACATGCTTTCAAGAGAAGAAAAACTTGTTGATTGTTAGTGAATAGGAGTTTTCCTAATTCAAACCCCTTGTAGGTAATTAAACCAATTGATGAAATAGGGAAATTGAAGCATGAAACATGAAACCTGTATTTGATGATACCTTGGATGTTGTCAAGTGGAATGCAAATCTATAATCTAACATGAAGTGGTCATAAAAAATGTAGATCTTAATCTCAAATAAGATGTACAACAATGCTTGCAAGATGGATCTTGAATGCTACATCAACTATCTTAGCTCAACATGCATGAATGCACTACACCCTTGACATGATGACATGACTTTGAATTGCTGCAACAAAATCTTGATAATCTGCCCTTGAATTCCTTTTAAATTCTTTATAATTCTCTTGTGAATGCACTCTTGAGTGTTGATGAAGATCTAGGATGAAATTATGTGAATTAACCCCTTATTTATATTAAATTAAGATATTAACCCCAAAATTCAAATAATTTAAGTCAACCTTAGATTTGGGTATTAAAATTAGAAGGATCCCACCACAATTAAGTTAAAAAATGGGTGTCCTACTCAAGAAGGACCCATTCACCACTAAAGGTGAATGGGTCCTAGCACTAGTTTCTAGGACCTTGCTTCAAGGGGTGGAAAGAACATCAAAAACCCACCTCAAATGCAAAGAAAGGGGTGTCCTATATGGAGAGAACTCATTTTACACTAAAGGAGAATGGGTCCTAGCAGCATTTTTTAGGACACCAAACTTTCCAAATTAAATGTCATCCAATATCATTATTAGGTTTCAGGATAGATCCTTGAAAAGAGAGCTTGAATTTGAATTAAAGGGCCAATTAAACTCTAATTAACTAAAATTAATTAAGGAGACCCTAGATAAGTGTGAAAGTGTGTAACAACACTTTACAACACCTAAATAAGGTATAAATTAAGTACATTTTGTTAAAAAGTGCCCAAGATTAATGTGAATGTGTACAACACATTACAACATTAAACCTAGGCAAAATTAGGTTAATTTTATATCACTTATTCCCAAATTAAGTGTGAAAAGGGGTTACTTTTTCTACACTACAAGAAGAAATTTAGTACTAAGGACACATTTTTTCTTGACAAGCCCTTGGGGGAAAGTTCTAGTGTTCAAGCTCTAGTGCTTGAGTTGTCTCTCTTTGGTTTTTTTTCTATGTTGTTTTTTTTATATTGAGATCAATGATAACTTTAAGAAACCCCCCTTAAAAAATGATATTAAATTCTAGCGAATCTTTTATTTTATAGGAAAAAATATTAATTTCTATTGAAAAGTCTTTCCTTTTTTTGAAAAAAGTATTACTTTAATTGACAATCTTTTATATCACTAAAATTATGTAGAAAATTTTGACGAATATTGAAAATAATAATAAAATGCATTAATTAAGATGATGAATCTATCCATAATACGTAATTCTCATGGGGCCAAAAATTTCTTTAGGATTATTGATCTCATGACCCTCATTGTATTTTGTGAAGTAAAATGTACCCACAATCTGTAATGCTCATTTGGCCCAAAATTGTGAGTCCCATGAGAATTACATATCATGGGTATATTTTACCTCACAAAATACAACAAGAGCTATTTGTTTCATATTTCATGTTTCATGTTCATATTTCATTATTTCATCACAAGGTTTAATTACCTAAATGGAGTTTGACCAAGGGAAACTTGCATTTCCTAACAAATCAACAAGTTTTTCTCTCTCTACATGTGTGATTGTAGATCTAGGTGTCTTGGAGCTTGAAGATCCTTCGAAGATTAGGTTTCAAGGTTGAAGAAAGTCCTCAAGTTGTCACAAGGTTGCTATCTTCATGGAAAGTCACCTACAAGTTGCAAATTAGGGTTTTAGACTAGAAAATAAAGTGTGGAAGGAAGAGTAGAGATTGGAGACCTAATCTAGATCTTGACCCTCTCAAAAAGAAGAGTGGGGAGAATATGCTACTTGTGTTGTACATGAGTACCAGTATAACACATTTTCAAGTTTTAGGAGATTCAGATCATACACTATCAAATTCTAGTTTCAACATAAAAACCCTAATCTAGGACTAAATTACCTAAACTAGCGTATGAGTCCCAGTGGGCACCAAACAAGAGTTTTTCAAGGTTTTCGAGATTTTTTTGACCTCACGACTCTCCTTGGTGCACCTTTGTACATTCTCAATCTTTTATTCTACATTTTAGTTTCGTTTCCTAGGTCATTTAGTTATGTTTTACATGGTACTTTGCATGTTACATTCATTTCTTGTCTTTCCAATCCCTAGCTTGGTGGTGAACCCCCTTTTAGTCTCTAAACATACGCTAGGGAACTTTATTGCAAATTTATTTCCCTCATTCTATCATTGTATTGAGATCTCTAAGGTATCCTTGTGTGAGATGAGGATTGGCAGTGTGGATCGATTACACTAAATGTAGATGAATTGAAGCATAATTTACCAAAATAAACCTACATCTATGAAACAAGATCATTGAAATTGAAAAGATTAAACTAAGCATTTGTACAAACTGAAAGTTACAAACTATAAAAATAGTTAAATTCCTACTCTAACCCATTTGAAACTTATCCCCTTCTGAAATTAGTGCCGTGTTGATGTGAAATGACGACCCTTTCCCAATCATGTGATTAGTGAGCCTATGTCAGTCGATTCTATGAAAGAGAATCTATGAAACCATTTTGATTGATGGATGAAAACCTAGTTTATGCTAAAAATGAACATGATGCAAGCTAAATTAATATGATTTTATGCTACAAATGATCTAATTATGCTATTGCTAAGGTAATCTAAACTAATTCTAAGCTAAAAGATTAAAACCCTAATTTATAAACAAGCTAAGATGGATGCATGGAAACCATTAATGGATTATTTAAGCTATTATGCAACTAAAATTAACTAAAACAAGCTAAAATTGAGTGAAATATGAGTGTGAGTGCATATGAATTCAATAACATGAGTTTTCTCTGAAAAAAATAGATCCATTTGTCTCCAAATAATGACCTATTTATAGGAAAGAAAATGTGAAATGAAGGGTTAAGATTGAAAAGATTAATCAATGGTCAAAGATGAAGGAGATTAGAGGCATGGTTCATGGATTCCCATCAATGGATGAGAATGCATAGTTGAAGATGTGAGCGCTTTCTATTAAGTTGGGCATAAATCTCATTTTGATTTAATAAATTCAAGTGCAAGAATAGAAAAATGCTCAAGAAAAGAAATAAGATAAATGATAAATAGGTATACCAGAACACAATACTGTACAATGTTAGTATGAGGAATGCATGGGAAGAGACAAGTACATCAACAACCCCATCAAATATTACAAATGGAAAATCTCGTTAGATTGAGCAGTATTATTAAAACAAATCAAGAAAATAGGATAAGGACGAGGAAAATAGGATTGCATCTAAAATGAAGAGCAACCCTTTTTCTTTCAAAAACCACATATATGAAGATACACATACATATATATACATAGACATGTATATGTGTATACACACTTGATTATATGCAAACACAGGTGCACATACATATATATATACATGTAGATATCTATATGTGTGTGTGTGTGTAGATATATACATACATACATACATATATATATATCTACATATATAACATGTGCATATATCAAGACTTACATACATGCAAGAACATATGCATTGACACATACATACATATACATATATATGCATAAATATTTACAAGCGAAAAATGCAAATATATATGTATGTATATACATTCATATACACCTATGTACATACATACACATATGTAACTGTATGTATGAAAAGTTATATATTTTCATATGTAAATACATATAAACACATATAGACATGTATATACACATAGCTTTATATATACATATCGACATATGCATATATATGTATGTTTCGTTCTATAGTTTCTTACATGCTTGTATTTTATGGGTTAATGTCTATTGTTTGTTGTATGCATTTTGAGCACATAGGCATTGCATTAAAATTTTGCTTGAATCTAATAAATAGCAATGAAAATTAGGTTGAAGCAAGTGGGATATATCTGGGTATAAAACCATTATATTTAACACTATTGTAGCTAGAGGTCTTGATATTGCACAAAGATATATATCTATATACACATACACATATATATATACACACATACAAATACATATATATATATACAAACATACAAATACATATATATACACACATACAAATACATATATATATATATATATATATATATATGTCTCTGTGTGTGTGTGTGTGATAGAAAAAAAGTTCCCTTTGCTTGGCATGAGATTCATTGGACTTAGTGAGGCCTTAATCTAGTGTTGTGATGTATTTTATGCATCCACACTAGGTCTTCGACCCTTGAAAACTAAATAAAATGCTTTTAACAATGTCTTGTGAAGGTGTTGTGAAGTGTTGTAAAATATTTCTACACTTTTCTAGACTCTATTCAGTACAATTCACCTAAAAACCACCTTTTCATCACTAAACAAGTCCTATTTTGAAGTGTTGTAAATTCTTGTAACAAGATTTCATGCTTCTCTAGGCATAACTTCACTATTTATCCCCTTATCATGCTTTATTTGACCCCTTTATGCTCTCATATGTCTTAATTAAGTGTATTTTTTATTGTTAACCCAAAAAAAAACATTAAATACAACTTAATTCCTAACACCCATTTTTCAAGTCCTATATGAGACCCATCTGCCATGGGTGTCGAATGAGTACCCCTTGGCTCCAAATTCAATTTTTTTAAAATTTCCTTTTTGGTTTTTACTCAAAATCAATTGATGTTGGCCTATGATGAGGTATGAATAGGTAAATAAGGCACAAGGTTGTATAAATAGGTTTTTTTCTTCTCATTTTATATCTCACTCTCATTCATCCATTCAATTTCATAATCATTCTTCATCATTCATTCAACAAGTCAAGCAAGTTAGGGCTTTCACTTTGCAAGTCATCAATTTAGATTCCTAAGACATCCAAGGGCAGATTCTACATGTTTTGTTGCAGACTTTCTAAATCAATCATCATGGCAAGGTAATCTATTCCATTATTGCATGTTTCATTCTATTCTCTCTCTATCTTGGTTTAATTACCTAAACAAGGTTTGACCAAGGAAAATCCCCATGCCCTAACATTCAACATTTCTTCTTCTCTTCTTGTGTATATGTAGATTTAGGTCATTTGGAAGCTTGGAAATCATTGTAGATTAAGTTTCAAAGTTGTTAAAGTCCTCTCTTAATTCAACAAGTCAAAGAATCAATAAAATCTCATTTTTAGACCTGCGAATCAGAGTTTCAGAAGCGAAAACCTATAGGGCATAAAAGTGCATATTGAAAGCTTCAAAATCCACTCTCGAAAATTCAGAAATTCAAAAGTGGACTCATTCGCCATAGGTGGTGAATGAGTCCCACTTCTA
>VDFB02373365.1:318693443-318695496 GCA_007258455.2 Sequoia sempervirens
AGTTAGAACTTGAAAATCCAAAAATATTTAAAATATGTATTATTCTCATCTTCATCAGCTAAATTGAAATTCAATTAACTATTTAACTTAGCACAAATCCATAAAGAATAGCAAATAATAGACATGTATCAAAATGAGAATAAATATTCCCATCTAAGTACAGTGTGTAAGAAATGTCATATCTGATAGATTACAGTGAAAAGTATAATGTATAATTGGTGTGAATCCAAATAGTTTTATGCACATAGAGTCAATGAACTAGAAGTATGTGGAAATGATAGCATTATTGTGATTATATCTATGTGGATATCAATTAGCATCAACTGGGCCTCCTTATGAAACTTCACTGATATAGGTAACTACATGAAGAGAATAGAGGTAGCAATTGGCTTATGTTATTAATGGTAGAAAGCATAAAACTTGTAAATATTAGAAAGAGAAATGGTTTCATATAGAGATAGTGAAAATGGGAAAATTGGTACAAGTATGATTATGGTCGCTCCTGAGAGAACAACAAGGACAGGAGCTTGATACCAAAATCCATTGATGGGGAGTGTGTTTGAGTCGATTAGAAGAGTTGTTAGTTTTCTGCAGCAAATGAGGAAGCATTGATGGATTATTGTGTTAACTATGGAACTAAACATAAAACAGTTAGTGATAAAGACAATGAAAGAGGAAACAAAAAAGAAAATGTAGAATACAATAGTGTAAATATTGTTAAAACTTACAAATGGCTGATTTCTTGTTTTGAAAATGAAAGAGATTATGCGTGGCAGGAGAACAGTTGTGATGTTGATTAATTTTCTTGAGAAAATGAACATATAATGCAAAGAATGAGTGCAAACAAGATATAGAAACTTACAAACTAGTTTATTTTCACCTTGAATATGGTATGTCTAAAGCTTCCAATAGACATGGATTTTGTACAGATATGAAGCCACAATAACGTTTTTTTTGCATTGAATGTATAAGACATAGATCTTGTGAACACAAAGAGATGTGTTTTTCATCAAAGAATCCACACAAGTTAGTAATGAACTTAGTTTTTATAGGAAAATACATCAAAAAGAGCTAAACTAGTGTCTATTAATATTAAATAGAATTGGCACACTATGTATGCATAAGCATGAAACATTTAAAATGTCTATAATTAATTTTTATTGTTTCGAATCATGCATTGCAAGTTCACTTGAATTTATTGAATGAAAATAAAAAATAGATCAAAGAAAATGGGAAATGTTGTAAGGTTGTATGTATTTTAGAGTGTTGTTTTGTAGTGGTTTACATATTTGCATTGTATGGGTAAGTGTGTATTGATTGTTTTTGTTTCCATCTTGTGTCTAAATGTGTATGCTTCACAATCCTTTATGGGTTAGTGTTTGTTGTGGAGTTAAATACTTAATTGCACTTGAATGGATTGAATGAAAGTGGGGATAGTTTATGGTTTTAAGATTTGTTGATTTTCAAGTTTTAGTTGTGTTCAACTAAGTATTCGTTCTATTTTAGAAACGATAGGCAGCAATGCATAAAATTCAAAAATGCAAAAAAAAATAGAGCGACAGTGTGAAGGATAGAGGAACTAATGGGAATAGATCCTATCAACAGAGAAAGGCTCTACCTGCATTAAATATTGTAAAGAGATGAATAAGCATTGCAAAAAGTAATTAATTGAAATGTATTTGGCATTGCAAAAATGTCTAGGAACTTACATTTGGTCAATGACTCATTTGCAATAGTGTAGAGATAAGATCTTATCAAGAGAAACAGATTTGATCAGTATTAAACAATAAAAAGAAATGTGCACAAAAGCAAAGGAAATGACAGGGTATTCAATATTGAAACTTACAAAAGCGTCGATGTTTGTGTGGAACCTAATCTGAATAGAGACTAACCCATAAACACATTTGAGCAGAGAATCCTAGCAAATGAGAGAACAACGCAAATAACACTTTTTTTGAGAAAATTTAAACTTTAAGCCCAAGAACTTTTTCAAATATGAACAATTGTCATCTTCATCCAAATAAATTGAAGTGCATTTAGGTACTTCTATTCT
>VDFB02373365.1:318695596-318708429 GCA_007258455.2 Sequoia sempervirens
AATGTACAACATAAGAGAATAATCATGCCATCTGTGGACATGATGAATAATTGTACAATGCAAGGTAATGCAGGCATGGTGCATATGTAAAATATTATTGTGGTGCATGGGTACTCACCTCTTTTTTGTGTGGAGCAAAGGAGTGTGGACTGTATCAGGAGCTTGCACAAGGGACTATGGAATCAAGAGGTCTTTGTTGAACCAAGAAGACTAGCAGTATACCATATAACTTGAATTGGGAATGCGTGTAGTCACCTAGGTGTCATTTTTGTAGGACAATTAGCTATGTGGGTGGAGATGTACTCTTAATGACTCAGCAAATTGTCATAGTGCAGAGTCATTGTTTAATAGAAATAACTTGCAGTAATCTGCTCACTAACAAGCATATAATGAATGTGATGATCTTTATTAATAATTGGATTCAAAATTATTACATTGGATTCTATGTTGTTAGTTGGTACTTAAATATGAACCAGGAATTTCTTTTGATTGAAAGGTACTTTGAGTTTGCATTGTTTGGCATTTTATCATGATTGTTATAGAGATTAGGTATCTTTCCATGGATGATGCACAGATCTTATGTATTCTTTAGGTTTGTCCTCATGGCATGTGGCACTCTTAAATGTGCATTTAATGTAATCTATGCTCTAATATGCACTTATCCTAAGTTGAAAACATCTTGTTTAGGGTTTACCCCAATTTGCTGGTTTGAATTTGGCTTCAGAGTTTATGTATGGTGGTTTTCCATATATTTTTTAACTGGGTTTGGTATAGTTTTTGCTGATTTTTTTATCCTAGATTAAGTACATTGGGTTTGCTGATTCTATTTACCCGGCTTTGGTATAGCTGGGAATGGATTTACAAAATATATATACAATATATGAAAATATCAATCTTAGTATAGATAATGGTGTGAAAGGAGGGATTCATACTTATGCAGTTGAAAGTCTAAAGACATAGATGAATCCAGTTGTACAATTTTGACAAGGAAATCATGAGTAGTTTAGGGCACCTCATGTACCAAATTTTGGTACACCAAGTATCTTTGGTACACTTGAGTTGTCCAAAGAGTAAAAAATACATTTCATTTTTCCCCAGAAAATGAGTAAAATACATTTCTTTAAAATGGAGTAGTTCACCATATATTTTGGTATGGTTTAGCATTTTCGGTTTACCAAAGGTCCTTCTCATTTTCTCATGCATCTTATAAATTTTCAGAGCTTTGCTAACAAAATTGTGTTTCCATGTTTCTATGTTTTGTTATTCATGGTTATCTACCAATATGTTGGATGTAGATATTTGTTAATGAAGGAAATATATTTATCTAATCTGCTGAATACATTTGGTGGAATTCTACATATGTGCATGAGTAAGACATGGCTAGGGATGGAGGGTTGTGCAAGATGATGAAATTTGTGTTTTTTTGTGAGGTATATTAAAAAAATCATTTGCTTGAATGATGTGTTCTTAGGTATGGTGCATTCTCCTAAATGATAAAGTACCTTTTAGGATGCATTGGACACAAAATGCTGATCTTTGAGTAAATGGTATGATCTGACCTACCAATGTTGACTTTTTTTTTTAAAACTTTGATTGTTCATCTTTCAGGAATATTGAATTGATGTCTTTTTTGTTATTACAAGTTCATTATGATTGCCATATAGATGGGGGCTTCTAGGATTTTTTTTGTCAATTCTTCTTGCAATCTTTGTTTTTAACTTTTACAATTAATGTAAAATCAAAATTGATCTTTGTGTGTAACTGTTTTCACTTCACTGATCTTCTGAACTTGAATGTTTGGAAATGTATTTATTTTATTATTAGCAGTATAAACTATTAATCTTATTGCCAATAATTGCAAAGATAATTAGAGGAAATTGTTTATATTCATAACTCTTGGAATGGATGGTGGGTCTGGGCTATTATGGAGATAGTTTTGTGGGTGTGTGGAGTAATATCTAGTTTGATTTGGTTTATTAGGTATTGGGAAAAGGGTGCATTAGAATTGTTTTTAATTTTGTTTTCCATCAAAATTCTGGCATGGTCGTCTGTATGGTATATAGTCTTTTGAGATCATGTGGTTTTGTGTTGAAGGGCACTATATTAATTGATTTGGATTGGGATTTGAAAATGATTGGGAGAGTGAATAATACAATTTTGCACTTACTCTATATATTGTGGGAAAAGATGAAAACATTGTATAGGTAGTAAAATATCTTGCCTACAGGGATTATCTGAAGTAGTACTGTTATCTTGCTTTAAAAGTTTAGATACATGTAACATATTTTGTATTTGGATGTGTGCCCATGTGAGAGATTCTTTTGTGGAAGCCTTCCTTTTGGTGAAGATGATTCAAGCTTTTCAGAGAGCTTCAGTTTGCTGTCATTGTGCCTTTCCATATATTTGAGAAGATGCAGAGTTATGATATTTTTATTTTTTTTGTTCTTATATGGCCATGCCAAAGTCTTAAATGAGTTTTGTCTTTTGGTATAGGAATACCAATTAAAGTTACAAACAAACCAATTGTACTAATTGTTTTTTGCTCATCTCATTTTCTAACACTCTTAGCAACTAAAGCTCTAAGCAGTTTCTGTCCATTTTGCATACTCTTCATGGTGGTGCATTGTCTTATTCTTTGTAGTTATTTTGTGTTCATTCTTAGCATAATTCTTGAAATGCCCAGTGCCTTACTGTTTTATGTTCATATCAAGTTTTTTGTTCTTTTCAATTTGTAACCTGGTTTGTTTTAACCTATTGTAGATTACAACATGCATCAGAGAAGGAACAAATAGAATATCATTGCAAGCAGTGTTGCTTATGCTGCACCTTTTAGTCTTATCACCATTGAATCCATTATTGAGCAACTTCACAGTCATATTGCAGATTAGTGTTCTACATAGTCAGTGTTTTGAAGCCTTAATTTGCATGGAGGGTTATTCTTATGAGGCTCATTGAAGGAAGGGGATAAATGCATTATTCAATAGTCAATATCTTCATTTAAGTACAACCCCAATGGTAGCCATGCTTAATGCAGATCTATTGTAAAGAAAAACACAATCACAATGTTCCTCAGGCTCATCATGCAAGTGGGATCACAGAAATAAGTTGCAGTGATTGTTGTAGTAATGGCAGGGATAGTAGATTTGTTTGATGAAAGTGCTTTGGAGTTTTATAATTATGGGTTTCATAGCTTTGTCTCATAGAAGCATGACTGAGCAAGCCAAAGGTTGCAATGTTATTCTTCAAAAGAGGGTAGTGATGAGTGAAAGCAGTTACGGTCATTATGATGCCTTTAGTGTGTGTGGATGTTATATCCAAGGTGCAAATGCATGGTTTCCATTATCTCTGAGATACCAAAAATATGAAGGCACTAAGGTGTATTTCTAACAGTGGCAAGATTTCTCAGATTTGAAACACTACTCAAGGGTCCTGATTTTTGGGGAATTTTGCACTGATTTTGGCAAGGCCAGAATTTAGAAATGAAATTAGAAACACATCAGTTGTTTGCAACAGCAGAGGAAAGTGTCCAGATTAGCAAGTCAGTTATTTCCTTCAGTTTGAAAGCTAATTTCAAGGTGTTTGCAGCAGTTTATCAGAATTAGCAACCCTTTCTTCAATGAAAGTTTCTGATTTGAGGATTTCTCTTTATAAAGGCTTCTCTTAGGACTTTTATTTTTTAGTTCTTTCTTCTTTTTGCTCAGCAAAAAGCTTGTCTTGTAACTCTTTTCAAAGAAAATGATTGTAACATTAAAACTCCTTTTCCTCAAACTCACAAAATCCATGCTGGGGAGGGCCTGCAGGTAGCGGGTGCGATTCGTATTCAGCTTGAAACGCCATCTCTAAGATTTAGTATTTCGCATAAATATCAACCCCTATTTATATAGCTCCCATATTGGTGTGGGCAAGAGGAATGCTGGCAGCGGACTTCAGAAGACCAAATTTCTTTTAAGACATTCGGTCAAACAGTTAACATGCCTTGTCTTAAGCTCGATCCCCTTTGCATCTACAACTTCCGTTTCAAAATTCTTCATCCTTTATTGCTTTGATAATTGTCCATGCTTGCTACATAGCTTCCATTTTGCATAGCTTACATTAGAAGGATCTCTCCCTTTATCTTCCCATATACCCTCTTTCCATCTCTCCATCTCTATTTACTAACATACTAAAAAGTTACCCAAAAATAAATAAAAGTTCTTGACTTCATTTACCATTTTGAATCAAGTTCAACCAATGATAGGGATTTTCATTTATGTACAAATCTAAGTTTGACATAAGTAGTTGTGGCTGATAAGAGATTTTGATACACATTCTAGTTTGAGAGACAGTTATCTATGATAAATAATTTCACAGCATAAACAAACAAATGTTTCACTTCAAAAATTCAATGGATTCTTTTCTTTTTCAAAAATTTGTAAATTTAAAAAAAAAACATAATATCTCCTATTCCACTAGTATTCCAAACAGATGGAGAAACCAAATGTTTTAACAGCTTAACAAGCCAAAATTTCCCAAGCTAAGGTGATGTCTGTATGGTACATGCTTACTTCATTTTCATGATTAAAATTGTTGTGATAATCATCCAAAAATAAATATGAATATAAACACGGAGTCCAAAAAAATCAATAAAATGATTTAGCATGATAGAGTGTCAGCAAGTTGGAATAGGATAAATCAAAGCAGACATAAATTGACAGTTTATAGCTTCTTTACCACCTTATAATCTTTTCCTAGAAGCATCATTGGCAGGTAGAGATCTAGAGCTCTTATCTCGACATGTGAGTAGACTGTAGAAGATCTAATTGCCCAGCTCTCTATCAGGTCGAGTAGCCAACTCTTGTGGAAGAATCAATCATCATAACTCTGAACTGAAAATTTGATGCTTCTTTAAATTTTTTGATCATTTTAAAATTCACCTGAGTAGCTAACTTTTGTGAAAGAATCAATGATCATAACTTCTAACTGAATATTTGATTTGATGCTTCTTTAGATTTTCTAATGTAAAATGGTAAATTCATAAACATTTCTTGTAAGTGAAATGAAAAAACATGAGATTGCTTTTAGTCTAAACTTTGATCAGTCTTGTTAACTTCTTGTAGAGACAGTAGCCAGTTATTTTGTCTGACTGAGCATCTATGAAGAGGTGACATATGCTTTTATTATCAAGTTGCAGATAGTGGAAGGGCTTTTAAAGCTACCTGGAAACAGAGAGTGCACAGATTGCAAACATAGGTACTTGTTCGATAAATTTGAAGCTAATTCATACTATACAAGGTAGTGCCACATCTGTAATATTCATTGTCAATGTCTACAAATAAATCAAAACAATGTCTACAAATAAATCAAAAAGTACAAAATTTTTCTTGTTATTTTTTCTTGTATTAATATGTTACATGCCATGTGGGTCAAAATAGGAAATTTTACCAAAGAAGCACAATAGAAAGAAATTAGACAAAAGAAAAAAAAGTTGCAGGTCCAACAACAAAAAAAACATTCTAAAAATTAGAACCAGAAGATGAAATGAACTTGCAATTACAACAGTCAAAAAGAAATGAATATTGTACACTTCGTCCAATCTTTGTACTTTTTAGTACTTCCAATATTTGGAGTTTGTAGTCTTTTCAATTTTAATTTGTATCATGTTCAATTATTATTTAATAAACATAATCTTAAATATTTACTTGCTGCATTCAATAAGAAAAGATATCTTCAAATTTTTCTGTCAAGATAGCTACATAATCTTTATCTTTACCTAAGGTTCCTAACCTAATGTTCTAAATACTGAGATTGAGAAGCCAGAAAGGAAAGGGATTTTCTGTCAAGTAGAGAAGGTGGGGTTTGGTGAATTTGAGGGTTTGCAAGGGTTGTCCTTAGTTCCGAGACTTTAGGAGCACAAGAAACACCTAACTGGCTAAATCGAGAGGTGGATCACCGGTACAGTCCCCAGTCGTTGTTTACAATCGTTATCCCCCCATCTACCACAAGATTATGGCCGCTTACATATTTGGATCCCTCACTCGCGAGATACAGAGCAGCCTCTGCAATATCCTCCACTTCAAGCGTTGCTTCCTTTAAGTTGGCCCGGCTGTAAAGCGATGCCACCAACTGGGCCTTCTCCTCTGCTGACGGCCTCTTCCCTATGTACTGAATTACCATATCTGTGTCAACACCAGAAGGAGAAATACAATTCACTCTGATACCATATTTCCCCAGCTCGGCTGCACCGTTTTTTGTCAAGCCTATAATTGCATGCTTTGAGGCAGTGTAAGAATAAGTAGCAGTTCCTCCCAATACACCTGCCATACTTCCTGTTGAAATAATGCAGCCCCTTTTCTTGGGGATCATAACGCGGGCTGCGTGCTTAATTCCGTGCATTACCCCCTTTACATTTGTGTTCATCACTCGCTCGAATTGCTCCATCTCATACTCTGCCACGCTCGCCTTCTGGATGTTGGTAATTCCTGCATTATTAAACATTATGTCTAGTTTTCCGTGCTTTTCCATGGCTAAATCTACGGCTGCGCTAACATCTTGCTCCTTGGTCACATCACAGTGGATATATCTCACCCATGGAGAAAGGGATTCCGCAACTCTTGTACCAGAGTCGTCTGCAATGTCTGCAATTATGACTTTGGCTCCATGATTGGCAAACAGCCTAACGGTGGCTTCACCAATTCCTCTTGATCCGCCCGTGATTACTGCAACCTTGCCTTCCAGTCTGCATTTTACACACTTTTCGTAATTGTCTTAAAATTCTTAATGAAATGTCCAGTACAGAACAAGATAATCAAGATAACAGTACAACCTTAACCACACGATTGAAAACAAAAGGGAAGACAAAGATGTAATTACCTCTTTCAATATGGCCGGGCTTAACCGGCACACTCTAAGCGTTGACCGCTTAGGTGGCTGGTGTGGGCCCATTTCATCCGTTCCTTTCACTCCGTTTCCCTTAGCACTCCCGTTAACTGTTGCAGCCAACACTTAACCGCCAATTTCCCGCTTATAATTCAAACCAAATTCAAAACCATACCGTGCAGCAAAAGTTTGGTGAATGCTCGTAAAGTGTTTGATCATATAAAACTTAATGCAGCGAACGAAAGGCATGCTGAATACTCTAATATATATGTATGCAAAATGTGGAAGCATAGACAAGGGACGTGAATTGTTCGATCAAATGCCTCAAAAAATTGTCGTCTCATGGAATGGATGATTTCGGGATACACAGAAAATGAGGCAGAAACTTTCAAGCAAATGCAACTGGCAGTTGTAAAGCCGGACTACGCAACCTTTTCCAGCAGCCTCCCTGCCTGTCCAAAAATGGGAGCTTTGGAACAGGGTTTGGACATCCATTAAATGATGGAGAGGAATTTAGTCAGATTGTAGTTGCAACTACCCCAGTAGACATGTATGCAAAATGTGGAAGCATAGACAACGACGGTAACTGTTTGATAGAATGCCTAAAAATAAAAAACTTTTTAATGGAATGTCATGATTGCAGGATATGCACAAAATGGATTTGTGACAAGGCTTTACAAATTAGCAGCATACTCACCGCCTGTAACAAAATGAGAGCTTAATAACAAGGTATAGACGTCCATCAAAGTTTAACAAAAAGGGGATTTTTGTCAGATATTATTGTTGGAAACGCTCTGGTGGACCTGTATGGAAAATACGAAAGCATGGGTAACACATGTAAATTTTTTGACAAAATACCTCAAAGAAATGTGCTTTCATCGAATGCAATGTTTGTGGGAAATGTACAAAATGGATTTTGCAAGGGTGCTCTCAAAATATTTGAATTAATGCAGCACTTTGGAACATATTCTGACATTATAAACTTTGCTTTTGTTATATGTGCATGCAGCCATGCAGGTTTAGTGCATATGGACTATACATATTCAATCACATGGATAACTCTTTTTGTATTACATCTACATTTGATCTTTATGTGTGCATGCTTGACCTACTTGCTCATGCTGGCTATCTTGAGTACACCGTAAACTTTATCATTAAGATGCTAGTTAATATGGTGGTTGTGTGGATCTGTTTTCTTGCTGCCTGCAAATCACATATGAATATAGGCTGAGGAGTATTTACAATGATGGTGCTTTTTTATTTGGATGGATCTGTTTTCTTGTTGCCTACAGATCACATATGAATATAGGCTCACGAGTATTTACAACAATGTTTTTTTTTTTTTAATTCTAAAAAAGATGTGACTTATGTTCTTCTCTCAAACATCTTGGACTTTTAGTCTTTTCCCTACTCATTTCCCTCATGGGCCAATTCCCATCTACCTTTCTCCTTATGGAACCCATACTTGTAGGCTTACTCATACCATCATACCCAAAAGGTATAAGGCATGTGGTAAAACCAACCCTGAACCTTGAAAGTCTTCCACATTATTTCCCTTTCTCTTTCTTCTTCTAACATTAGGCACACCACATTAATGATCCCTAACCTATTTCTCTTGAGTCATAGATTTTAAGACTTCTATATTATCATTTACCAAAGAGTGCATCTAGCATTCAATATCCTTGATCCTCAACCCCTTTCCTTTACCTTTTTATCCATATTATTTAATGGTATCAAATTTGCACTCACCTTGATCCTATTTCTTCTTCCATTAGTATGGTGTATCCCTTTCACTAATCCTCGCTATTTGCATATTTTCCTTTCAAACTCCTAAGGCTCTTTAAACAACCTTCCCTAAAAGTAAGTCAACATGTGGTAAGCCTAAACCCTAGTTCCCAACTACTCAATGCAACTTGGACTTCTATAGATTCTACCAACCAATTAAAACCAACCACAAGATAATATGTTAATGACCAAGCCAATGCCATATGCGGATAGTCACATTTTCTATGTGTCACCTAGTCACTTTCTTGGACTAATCACAACAAGGCACATGTCTTGTATGCTCTTTACCACCAAAAGCAAGTGGGAAAGTGCATTTTGATGTGATTAGATTTGATAGCCTCCCTATCTAAGTAATGATTTCCATAAGAATGATTTTCTAAAAATTAAAAGACTAACTAATCAAAAGGCCCCCATATCCAAGCAACCTATATACTTATCCAAGAAACCTCTAATCATATCCAAGCAAACTCTATCCCTTTTCACATTTCTTTGACACAAATAGCTTTAAGTTTAGCCTTAGATAGATAGGAAATCAGCCCTCAATTCATATAAATTTTCTTGTAGGGACCACCCTCATTAATGTTCTAGATTGCTACTGATAAGATATTTCATATCCTTAGTCCTATGCAACACATTAGCCCTTGAAAAAGATTTTTACACTAAGCCATGATGTCCCTATGAATTTCTTTCTAAAAGATCATATTGCTATTAAGTTGAAAAATAAAAAGAGCAGCCTAATGAAGACTAATGAAATTCTATAAGTTCACTAAAAGTTACGTCTTGTAAAATTACTTTGCTAGAATATAAAATAAGATAGAGATCATTGTAGGTATTTAAAAGAAAGATGTGATGGTATTAGGTGTCTTTTGCTACACCTTGATAAATTAAGGTATTAAAAAAGGGAGAGTTAAGGATGGATAAATTAAGTCAATTAAATATTTATGGAAAATTTGGATAGCAAGAGAGTAAAATAATTTATTAGTGAGATGATCAAGATAGGTTTTGAAAATAATTTAATGATCATGATAGAAAAGAAGGAAGAAGAAATAATGTTGAAACAATCCTAGGATTGAGAGGAAAGATAATGGAAAATGCTAGAAAAAGTGTGAGAAGCATCAAGAGAGTGTATCAAGAGGGATACAACAAATATAAACCCTAGTATTGAGATAGGTATATCCTCAATGGACATGGCATGAACATGAATATTAAAGAAATAGAGTGGTTTATAGCATAAATTAGAACTATAGAGAAAAATCTAACTAAAATGATAAGGAAGTTGAAAGAATATAAGGTAACAATGAACTTAGAGAACTTTGACCTTATTTTTAGGGATACTATTGATGTGGTTACTATAGGGAAGAAGAGGAAGTAAATAAGGGAGGAAGTAAAGTAGTTGTTAATTGGTGAAGAAGAGGAGATAATATTTAGAAATAGAATAAAATAAGTCACCAAAAACTAGACAAAGAAGCCATGATAAAAAGAGAGAAAGAGATACAAGAGTATAGACTAGATTAAGAGAAAGGATACAACCTAACCATACAAAATAAATCAAGAACACATTTACCTCCTCCAAATATGGATGCACATATGATTAAGCTCCCTATTTTTGGTAAATACACCAAGGATGCTAGCAAGCATCTCTTTACCTTGGACTTTCATTGGAGTGGGGTTGACATTTATGATGACTAGAACCAACTATATGATTTTGTGGATACCCTCAATGATGAGGCACTAAAATGGAATATTAAATAATGACATAAGCATGATAAAAATATGGAAAGAATTGAGTGACTTATTTGTGAGAAATTTCCATTCACCTAATATATGGACAAAAATCATAAAGATTATGGAAGATGAAAAAAACTGAGGGATTAGTAAAATTTTATGAACAATAATTTAAAAGTGTGGTTAGAAAACTAGAAGAAACATTGACATAAAACAAACGAATTGGGTAGTTTATTTAGGGTTATCCCCACACATTATAACATAAGTAGATGAAAATATTTCCTCTTTGTATAAGGATGCAATAGAATTGATCACTAGAATATAATCCTAGTCAAATATATGGGAGAATGATTTAGGAGGAAAGGATGAAATTGATAATTTCAAATTAGAGTTGGAAAACATAATGTTGAAGTAAGAGATTCTAATAAAATGTGAGAAGGATGAGACTTCTACCCCACCTCAAAGAAGTAACTTTTTGTTTAAAAATTACAATAGGGAAGAACATCTAAGGAATGAATACTTGATCATCAAAGGCACCAAGAGGACTACAACACTAAGAGGGGAACTTAAGAAATCCCATAGAAAGATAGTAAGTGGATACTTTAAAATATAAAGTGAGACAAACATGAAAAAAAAAGTTGTCTAATGTTACTTCATGAACAAGATGAATATGAACCAACGGTTCATAGATTGACTAGGGAAGCATTTTCTGGATATGGGTATGGATAGAGTATAGGGTTTAGCTATAAGAGTATTGAATGTTTATTTGGAACATGGCTAGTGGGAACTTCAATTGAGAGCAAGTATAAGATCACTTAATAGTATACAGTGTGTGGTACCACAAATTCAAGATATAGGACCCTCCATGAGTTACCATGGTAACTATTGAGAAGGAGGTGGTAGGGGAGGCTACCACAATAATAATAGAGGTACTGAAGAAAGAGGAAGGGTCGAAAGGCAAAAATATTATAACTATAGTAAACTAGGACATTATGCTAATGAGTGCAAAAGAAAAAATGAGGAAATTCCACATGTGATTTTTGTGATTATAAATCACATGATACTTCTAGTTGTCCCAAATTTAATAGTTCAATACGAATGTGTTGGCACCATGATAAAAAATTGAATAATTTTCTAGTCTAAATGTACACCTATGATGCTAAATTAGTAATGAATAACTAAAGTAGATGATAAAATGTTAGACATAATGTAAAAAATCAAATATAGAAAACAAATGTAGAATAGGAGAATCCTCGTTGAAAAAAGAGAAATTAGAAAATAATACAAAGGAAAAAAGGAAACACTCAAGAAAAATTCAATGTGGAAACTTAAGAAAAAGAGAAAAAGAACTTCAATAATTACCTAGGGTTGGATTAACAAAAGCATTTCCTAGGAGAATTTATGAAAGTGAACAAGAAGAAAATTTATTTTAGTAAGGAGGTACATAATTTGGTGAGAAGGAAGTCCAAAGAGATAATTAAGAAAAACAAAAAGGAGAGGATGATAGTAAGGCATGTTTCAAAGAAAAATAGGTCCACAGATTAAAAGAATTAGAAAATTTGGTAGAATAAGAAGAGGTTAGGGTTCAAGGGTTGGACAGAATGAAGTTGGATAAGGCTATTTGAAATAAACCATTGAAAGATGGAATTGGGGGTTTTTCTAGATTCATCCAATTAGTGAACTAGCTTGTGAAGAAAGGGAGATAGTAAGTTTAGGTGATGAGGAGTAAGGCAGTTTTAGTTACTTTAATTATTATTTTTATTAGGGTTGGGTTAAAGAGAAAATTATAAGTTATTGGTGTTCTTATTTGTAGAATTTTTGGTTTCTTGAGAAGAGAATGGGGCTAAATTAATAGAGGCATTAGAGGTCAAAGAGGAGATGACATTAAAATGATCCATCACCCATGTATAATAATACAAGGTGGTAGAAAGTGTTATAAAATTTGGATATTTATGCAAGAGATTTTGATTGTGAATCTTTCGGAAAAGATTCCTAATAAATACTCTCTCAATATTAGAGTTGAGAAGAAGATAGGAAATCTATGAAATAATGCATTGATAATAAAAGATAAAATCCATCACCTTCTCATTTACGCCTTGATTGCAATGCATAACATGTTGATGAAACTAACCTACAACCCTATTTTGACTTGAATATGTTCATGAAAAGATAAGATAGAGGAAGTAACCCATAGAATAGGACCATTTTTTGTTTATTTTTTCTTAATGAATATAGAAAAGCTTAGCTATTAATATATCATCAAAGTAATAATCAATCCACATTGATCTATAAAGTATTGAACATGTATCTTAGGATCACTTATCCAATCATACATGTATGCCAATATTTAACATGATGAACTATGGTTCTTTTGGGTGATTTAGTATAGCCAAACATAATATGTTGTGAAGGAGGTTTAAGGTTCCATCCCCTAGGGTTTAGGATGATGGGAGAATAGATAGCTAGCA